>JAVSBS010011908.1:0-16778 GCA_033124195.1 Coracias cyanogaster | reverse complement strand
TGCCACCTTTGAAGAAGGTGGGCTGCACTCAGGAGTTAGTTTTGGCAGATCAAGCTGGACACCCCCCTGGAGAGAGGGACATCTTCTAAGTCCCCACAGGCATGTGGAGCCAGGCTGTCTCCAGGCTGAGGACCTCTGTGTAGGGCTTTCACTGACCCCTGGTCTCATATGCCTTGGCAGAGTCTTTCTCTGGGGAGGCTCCTCCAGCATCTCCCCCAGCTCTGCTTCATGCTCTGGACCTCTCAGCTGGTGTCCTGTGGGACACTCTCCCCAGCACCCAAAGATTCCCATGGACCGATGTGTGCCCTGGGGGAGTGAGAGAGGCACTTCAGCTCCTTGCTCTGGTGGCCCCTACCCACACTGAACTGGGTCCTTTCCCTTCCCCTGGGTGGTGCTTTGACTGCTGCCCTTTACTCTTCTTCGCAGAAAGTCTCCTGCCTTCACCCCAGCCTCCAACAGTGAGTCGGCCCCAAACGAGGAGAGTGAGGAGTCTGACCGCGACCCCCCTAGTGATGCTTCCATCAGATAATGTGGGGAGGCGCCGCTCATTCAGACCCCCTTCCTGGCACGGGGATGCCTGAGTCATGCCTGGGAGAGACTGTCAGGGACATGGAGCCACTGGTAAACATCTATTGCCCAGGCTCACTCCCGTTTTGGGGTACTTGGCAGAACCCACACCCCCCTGCCACCGGATATCTTGCAATGGGAATAGCTAAATAGCCTGAGTGCCCTCACCTGGGCCGCTCAGCCTCCAGCCCCTTCTCTATTCCCTTCCCTGGCTTTGGTTAAATCACGGTTTGGGCAGGGAGGCTCCAAACCTTCCACGGCAGCATTCTCCATGACCTGTCCTCAGACCTACCTCCTCCGGCCTCCGTCCTGGTACACTTGGCCTACCCCCTGCCCTCCCTGCACCACACGGAGACGAATGAGAGCCATACCTCCCTGCAAACTGGACCTGAAACTGGTGCCAACTGGACCGAGCCTGAGGCTCTCCCTGTCTTGCTGCTGGCCGGGCACCCAGCTGGTCCCTGTGCTGTGCCGGGCACCCCAAACCACCAACCCACCTCCTTCAGGGCCGGGCCCGAGTCTCTCTCACCATGCACTTTGCTTTGCCACACATTGGTGGTGCTCGCGTCTTGTCTTAGGGGGGTGAGGGGTCATTAAATGGGTCAGTTTCCTTTTCTAAAGATTCGCTGGGTGTGGCCTCTCCTTGTGCTGTCATGGTTGCCACATGGCTTGAGGTGGTGAGTGGCTTCCACTGGACCCCCAAG
Organism: Coracias cyanogaster; assembly: GCA_033124195.1. Classification (NCBI taxonomy): domain Eukaryota; kingdom Metazoa; phylum Chordata; class Aves; order Coraciiformes; family Coraciidae; genus Coracias; species Coracias cyanogaster. Next base: position 15,507 of record JAVSBS010011908.1, on the reverse strand, counting down.
CCCACATCAGTGGGGGTCTCCCATGGGACACTGCTGTCCCTTGGATATGCCAGATGGGACAGGGGTGAGATCCCTCTTCTGAGAGCCAGTGGCCCTTGATGGGCCATGTGTAGCACTGATGCTGCATGGCCTGCCTGGTTCTTAACCTGGAGCATCATCAATGCCAAGGCTGAGAGACTGGAAATGAAGTCAAACATGGCTCGTAACTTGTTGACCTTCCTCTCCTAGCACCTGGTCTCCTGCCATACCAGGGTATCTCAGAGCATCTTCGTGCTTAACTCCAGGTCCAACCTCTGCATGACTGCAGCAGGGTTCCCCTCTCCCAGCATCTTTTGTCTGGCTGTTGCATGTGCTCCTCCAGTGATGGGAGGCTGGGGCCTGGCAGGGTGGCAGGAGAGGGTGAGCAGCCTGCTGAGAGGCAGTGTTTTGCAGGGCTGTCCACTAAGCGATGGACCTAGGTTGCACAGCCAAGGCAGGAGAAGCTCCAGAGAAAAGCACTCCTCACAAAAGGTCCTGAAGGGAAGAGAAAGTAGATGGCAGGAGTTTTTGGATTGCCTCTAAGATTAAATAAAAAGGGGGCTGAGGGATGCAACAGTTTATCTCTGTTGGTTTGGCTTGTGTAACGCTGCTGTGCGCTTGAGCTGTGAGTACTGGCACATCTGTGCATTGCAGATGGTCAGTGTTAGGGCAGGATGAGGTCCTGTGCCTGCAAGACGTGTTAAGGCATGTGTTGGCATTTCAGTGTGGACTGAGCTGGCCGGTTAGAGTCAGTGGGGAGATGAAGCCCTGCAAATGGCAGAAGGTAGCAGCTGACGAAACCTCCAGGGGCCCTGCTGCTGGTGCTGGGAAATGACAGTTCCTCAGCCAGTGATCTGCTGTGGCTGGGCTCCCACTCGCAAGTGCCATCTTCACCTCTCGCTAGGAATCTGGGAGAGCATTTAATGGGGGCAGCAGGGTGCTGGCTAGCAGCAGAAGTGTGGTCCCCCGGCCCTGGCTGCGTGTGGCTGTGTGGGCAGATGGGAAACGTGTGCCTCTGTGCCTGCCCCGAGACAGGGCCTTCACCATGGGCCTTACCTCCACACCACCTTGCTGGACTGTTTCCATTTCTTTCGCTCTTCCTTTTATATTTTTCATCTTATAAAGAGCTAAAGCCAGAGGAAATATTTTAATCTGGGCTTTTTCTTGCAAGTGATGATGCCTCATATGCAGTAGATCACTTTCTGTCCTTCATGGAGGCTATTCTGGCTCATGCAAGTCCCCTTTCCCTTATGTATCTTTGCAGCATTTTTCTCCCCTTTCTCTGCTGCAGAGATCTCAGTGAGTGACTGGCTAAGTCTGGCTTCCCGTGCATAATCCATGACGTGTACCTTGGCCTCTTGGTATTGCTTAAGAAACCCACAGGACTGTAGAGGATGTACCCTGAGAGATCTCAAGCTTGAAGCACAGAAGTTGATACCCAGAGGAGCAGCTGGTGCTGCCAGGGAGCAGGACATGTGGGGACCCCAGTCCCACACTGCTTGTCAGACCTTCGTTTGCAGTGAAACTGAGATCTTCCCCACCCATGTGTGCAAGATGCTGTTCTCTGGTGAATTGTATCACCAGCAGTAGGCTCTGTTCCCCCAGCAGTGTGACAGCCCCTGAGATCTTACCTAGCAGGACATGGAACACTGATCCTTTGTCTCAGCAATTTCTCAGCACGGGAAGCACAGCCCAAGGCCTGCAGTGTTAGCTGGACCATCTCCCCTGTATCTCCCTGTCCATGATGAGGACCTGACCATGTGAGGTCACATCTTTGATGCTGGATATGAGGAGATGTGGATCTTCCATCTATTGAGCTCTTCTCTGTGGGCTCCTCCCCATTCTTCAGTGAATGCTTTTCTCCACCATGAGCCCTGCTGGGAACTGTGGTGTCTAGGAACTGCTCAGTGCTGTGTTGCTTCTTGCATTCCTAACATCCCTTTTCCAGACCCCCTCTTGGCAGCTCCATTTCAGGAAGCCATATCAGAAGAAATTGTGTAGTGAAGACCAAGATCTTGCCTGCTTGATTTTTCTGAATACGTGGTGGTCTGTATTCATCTCACAGGGAATAATTGTATCTCATTTACCTCTAGATCCTAGCCCATTCAAAAATCTTTGTTTAGCCTAAACTTTCTGAACTACTTGGTTGCAGGGGCAGCTTAGTCATGGATGGAATGAGCCTTTTCCTATTCTTGACAAAGATGATGAACTGATGAACCTTGATGGAGCGAATCGGTTACTCTTTCCAGCTGACCATGCTCACCTGTGAGCATGTTGCAGCTGAGTCTAGTATGGTCCTTAATGCACCAGAACAGACCTTGACATGCAGGGGACAAAGTCCTGTCTCGCTCTGTGTCCATGCATTAATGTGGATGCTTATTGCCCAAGTACAGTCCAAGTGCAGATGTGTCTTACTGAAAGGGGTTCCATGGCAGCATGCTTCTGGGCAGTTCCTCTGTCAGCATCTAGCTCAGGACTATGGCTGTTGCCTGGTAACCTCCATGAACATTTGTCCAAGACCATCCTTTTAGGACTGTGTCCCTCTGGATTATTAGCAGTGAGGTCCTCCTATTGAAAATTTAGGCAGACTGGTTCCGTTTTCCCACCCTACAGAAGTCCATGTTGGTGGAGACTTACTGGAGCAGTCTGGAAGCATGCTAGTGATTGCTCTGGCTTCTCCCTTCCCAACATTGGGCTGTTGTGTCTAGGTGAGGACAGGCAGTGGGAGAGGCACAAAACCCCTCTGGTAAGGCAAGAGCTGTCCCTGGGCTGGGACAGACCCACTTGTGAGCATCCTGCCTCCATTGTTGTCCTGCTATCGAGGTTGTTTAGCCAATGTGCCGTACACCAATATACACCCAGAGCAAAGGTATTCTATTCAGTTCATGTTTGCACAAAGATGGGTGCTAGGTGGTAATCCCACAAAGCTAGCACATCCTGTATCACCAGTTAGCTATACACAAATTTTAAATTATTCAGTTTTCTAATACATATGCATTGTTATTCACCGATATGATTGGTCAGTATATTCTTGCTTGCTATGTAAATCACTACACATGCTCTGTCCCTTGTTCTTTTGAGGTGGTAGTATAATTTGGGTAGGTGGTCCATGAATTGGTGGTCACGATCTCCCCCTGCTGCCTTTACCTTTCCCCAGTTGCTGCAGATTTTCACTCACTTCATGTTTCTTTTGGCAGTTCCCCAGTTCTCAGCACCTTTTGGGGAGGATGTTCCTTTTTATCAGTCTTTTTGAGCTCTTCTTCAAAGGCCTAGTTGTTTGCTTTTCACAGTTCACTGATAAAAGCAAATACTTGGCTATCTCTTAGCTCCTTCTCACCACCAGATCATGTTTCACAAGGCCTTGGTAACTCTTTGGCTTTGTTGCTTTGCTAGTTGGGAAAATTCATTGCCTGCTATATATCACCATGAGGGACATGATCAGCCTTTGAGCTGGGGTGGGTGAGAGGAGCAGTTCTGTGCTGTGGCCACAGTGCTCCATGCACCTTGTGCTGAGAGCAGCCTCCTGGCAAGAAAATTCAACAGACAGTGCCAGGCATTTTGCAGAAGTAAGCTCTGTTTCCCTGCTGAATGTGTTTCTGGTCCTGTGGCATGCCGAGTGGCCTTCTTGCCCCTTCCCTAGGACTCCTCTGAAAGGTGAGATCTCATCCTCAGAGACTCTGTCTGGCAAGGTAGCTCCAAGACTAGGCCCAGTGAGTTTTTTTTATGAAGGCTACCAGATTTTCCCACAGAGAGAGTGGAGAGCAGTGCCCTCCTTGCAGCTCACCATGTGGGGTTCTTACTGGCTCTAGAGATGGTTCAGTCAGTCTAAGTACTAAGTAGCACAGATACTGTTTCCTATATTAAGCAAGCCTGCTCCCTCCCTTAATTCATTTGTGAATCCCATCTATTTTAGATCATATCTCAGAACTGAAAGAGCCTGACTTGTCTATCTGTTCACTTAAGGTCCTGTAATTTCCACCCAGCACCCTTCTGCTTTGTCACCTGTCCCACATGACTCAGCTTTCTGTGAGGTAGCTTTTCCTTGTTTCAGGATTCCTTAGATGGCCCTTAATGAGATGCTGACAGCCTTCACTGGAACAACTTTTGATTCCCTGGTAACCTGTTTATCTTGTTTCTTAGCAGAGACGTAGGAGACATCGGAGCTGCATAGAAAGTTGTTCTTGTTTCTAGGCTTGACCTTGGAGATTGGTTTTCCTAAGCGTTGTACCTCTGCTACAAAAGCTTTGTTCTCAAGAAGGCCATGCTGTTTGATTGTTGCTAGCTCAGGTACCTGTGGCACAAGCCATCCCAGAGCTTGCATGTGATGAGCAAGTATGTAAAATACTCTGGTTACATGTCAGAAACCTCCTTTTGAGAGGAGAGATCAGAATTAACCCAGAACACAGTGGAGTGCTGTCTCCATGGAGATGCATGGACAGAATCTTGAAACATCTGGCAAACCCCTATGCATGGTGATTAATGCTGGAAGTGATGATAAGACAGCATGGAGAACTGGATGGACTACAGCCAGCTTTAGGGAAGTCCAGTTACCGTTGGCAATCTTCCATGGGATGTATGAGACTGAGAGAGGTGTTTTAGATGTGAATTTTCTAAGTGCTTGGCCATTTTCTCTTGGGATGGAGGAGGGGATGGCAGAGGGTTGTATAGATTTCATAGCTTGGAGAGCAGCTGCAAAAGCTGGGAAGGTACTAATGTAATGCTATGGAAAAAGCCACCAAAAGCCATCATGATCAAGCTGAACCAGTATCACAACAGAGGGGAAGAGGCAGCATTTTCAGCGTCAAAAGCAGGCTCCATCTAGGCAAGGTGTGAGAGGAAATAAAAATTCTCAGGGTAGGAAGAAATGTGGTTAATTGCTATTTTTAATGTTCACAGCCACATCAGGTAGAACTGCTACCTTACTGGTCTAGCCCCTTGGGTAAAGGTGGAATAGGTAAGAGAATAGTGAATTGGGATTGCAAGCTGTGCTAAAAATCACATTCACTCTAGCACTGAAAGCCAAACAACATGCTCTGCCACACAGTTTGGTCAAGGCATTGAAGGGTCTTTTATATACACTCCTGAATCCCCAAACAAAACATGGTGATTTACTTCGTAAGTATCTCTCTGCTTTGTGTGAAAAGGAAAATGATGTTGTGATGGGAGCCTCTGGCTGGGGATAGTGAAGAATATGCTGTGCTGTGGTGAGTTTCTCATGAACTTACAAATGATGGCATGCCCAAGTAAGGCAATGATTTTAGGTGTCCTTAATGACAGATGAAGACTGGGTTAGGATTGATGGTTGCCTAAAAATAAGGGATCAGCTGAGAAACAAATCACCAGAGCAGCCAGGACAAAAATGCCATAACAGAGAACTGCACAGTGTTATGTAGCCTTTTCTTACCGTGAAATTGTTTAGGGGAAGTATTTTTAAAGTATGAGTAAGTGGGAAATCTTTGGAAAGAAGATCATCCGGAAAGCTGTGATTTAGTATGCATGAGAAGATAGCTTTCAGTAAACTACTTCCTTGAATAAGTAAGTGGCCATGTGACAACAGTACTTAGAAATAAGAATAGCTAATAAAAATAACAATAAAGCCTGACCTTAATGAATAAAAATAAACCTTGTAACAACTGCAGCAACTGTGGGTAGAGGAAATGGAATAGAGGGACAATAAAATAAATCAGCTATAGAAAAAAGATCTTCAACTAACTGCTCATATCACCTCAAGAAAAAAATAACAGCAACTGGACGTCTAAGGACCCTAACAACTTGTTCTCATGAAATTTAAAGAAAAATCAATTCTAGCAGTAACATAAACCTTTTTTGTTAGCTGAAATCGGAAAAAAAAGTCAAAATAAGGCAGAAAATAGTACTCACCAGATAATGTCTGTTCCGTATTTGGAAAGAGCAGAATGTGGTCAGAGGGGAATGATGAAGCACTTTCCAAGCCATTAGCAATTAAGGAGGATCCTTGACAGGATCTTCTCAGAATAAACGCTTCTGCATTTCCAGGCACAGATGACCTAGAGCATGCTCATGGGGAGAGGTGCATCGCATAAGCACTGTGCTGTCGCTGTGTTTCCTGCAAATGGTGTTTTGCAAAGAACTCTTAACCTCAGTGGTGATGAAAAAGCGTTGGCTGCTGCAATCCAGGGTTTGCTGATGGCAGTTTTTAAAGGCATTTGGCAAGACCCTTAAGAAGACTGGGTGAATGGGTGAACAAGTGACGTCAGACACTATGAAAACCCATGAAAAACCAGTGGAGAGGGGAGGAGGATAGAAATCATGAAGGAATGGAAAAAGTCTGCGCAGATTTGTGGAGGGGCAAGGAATTAACAGACAAAACTGACACCATTTTTGCTATGTAGAAATTGTATAGACTCTCTAAAGGAGTAAATAGAGGTAATAATGCCAAGAGGCATTAAAAGATATTTTTTTAATAGAGCCAAAATATAGGTTCTGTTGCCATACATATGTAGCCAATATTTAAGCTATGCATAGATATATCTAAGAGCAAGAAATACTAGTGACTAACCGTCCCCAGCACAACAGGAGGGCTGGAAAGAGGGAGCAGGGCTCACAAGCAACCTCTTGTGAGTTCTCAGCCAGACACTGAAGCAGATGGCATCGTTAAACCTCTTTTATCCCTGTGTGACATTGGTGTGCTTTGTTCTGCTTTGCATCAGAAGTGGGATTAAATGGAGCAAAGATGCCTAACCATGACTCAGGCTGGAGAAAAATGTTTTGGGACTGAAAAGTGTAGTTAATTTGCTCCTAAAAAAAAAAAAAAAAAAGTAGTATTTTTTGCCCAGTGCCTAAAGTCATTTCAAGATGATGGTCTAGATGGCAGTTTAGTCAGGCTGAGAAAGGCATATTAAGAGTCTGAGGAACTAGGGAAGCTGGAGGCCATGTGCATTCATGAGATTTTACTGTCTGCTTGGGGTCCAGCACCTAAACCAGTGCTCCACTTGGTAACTAAAGCTGGAGACCACAGAACTTACCAACCACTTTTTTTTCTTTTTTTTTTTGTCTGAGGGCTCAGAACAAGGTCAACAAAAGTTACTTGCTTATTTGGCAGCGTTGGGCAATGTTACAGGAGGGCTTTGAGACCTGCAATTGTCAGAGTTGTCACCCTCCATTACATATATTACATCTCATTTAGCAGTCCTGAATTTCACCCACTAGTTTACTAACCCCATCACTTGGTCTCAAGATCCTTCTGCATCTTTCCACAGGCTGATTCAGTGTTGAGTGTCCTGCATAATTTTACATATTCAACAAAGGTCAGCACTTCATGCTCCAAATTGTTCTGAAGGTATTGAATGAATATGGCCTCGGGGCAGATGTCCTCAGATGTTGGCCGCTTGTGACACCTTCTCTCTCAGTCACCACCAGCCTTGCTGCTAGTTTTCAGCCTGGGTCTCTAGTCCTCTCACTTTGCTTTGCCTCATCACTGCTTAGGAAAATCTTTTATCTGGGAATACGCCAAAGTTCCCTCTGATGGCAAAACATCAGTTTTACTTTTATGCTAGGCCCTTAGCTTCTCTAATCACTCCCTCATCATCTTACAGCTTTTGGGCAGCTTTCTTGTCTCTGAGATGCATTTTTTTTAAAGGTTTTCATACTACTTTTTCTATTTTCTATGGTTTCCTAAAACTCAGCCTTTTTTAGGTGCTCAAGTTTAATTTGCTAGTATTTTTTAGTTTTTCTTCTCTTTTCATTTGACTACAGCTTCAGCTTTTGCTGGCTGCCTTTTCAAATTTTACCCAGTAAAGTATAGCCCAGTACTACTCTGACTTTTAGGAACATTTAATTGAGAACAACTCTGTCAAGATGATACTTCTATAATAATATAATATATGATGGTAAGTACTGTCCTGTAGTACAAAATTATATTATGCTCAGAGGAGTAAGTAACAAAGCATTAGGTTTTGCAGTGTCTGTACAATATGACTGCCCAAAGGTAGGCAGCTTTCTTTTTCATGAAATGCCTGCTTTCTGCAAGTCCTGCTGGAGCCCACAGGGGTATTTGCATACCCGGAGTTTAAGTCATGAACCTGCATTTTGTGAACGGCATCTGTTTACAAAGGAGTTTGGAACATTCATAATTTAAAATGTTTCTCTTGTACAACTGTCCAATATATGCCTTGTGTCATAGTCTTCCCTATGCATCTCCTCTTCCTTGCACAGATCTTGTTGATTGCTTTGCTCAGACTGATTTACTTTGGGAGTAGACTCATGTTTTAAATGTCCGAGACTTTTTTACTGTACTTGTGCAGTCACCATTTTGTTACATTTTCGTGTGATTTTTCAAGCAAGCTTAATTATGTTTCCACATCTGCTCAAGATTATTTTCATTGTGTGGCTTCAGCATTAACTTCCTCAATGCTGAAGTTTTATGCTGACGTCTTGAGAAGGTGGGCTGATGATAGTGCGTGCAAATGCCAATGAAGTATGAAATGATTTCTCTAAACATTCAAAGTTGTTATAAAAGGGAATTCTCCTGTAACGTCACTGCTAATTATCTGTCATACCACGGCATCACTTGAATTTCCTGTCTCGAAAAAGAAAACAAAAGGTGCAGCTTACCACCCCTAGAAATGGTTGGCTGCCCATCAGAGAAGTTGTCCCTTAGGTTGGCTGGAGACCTTTGTTTCAGCACAGCCCTGCAAAGGAGTGAACCCATATCTCAGGTGCATCCCTCCCAAGATAGCCCAACACAGCAAGCCCTGCTGCCTGGCCTGTTGAGGAAGGCGGAGTCAAGCCTTTGGCCAGGATCTGTGTCTTTCTGTACCTTCCCCTTGCAAGGTGTTCATAAACTAGGATGGATTCTGGCTTAGCGCAGCTGGTTTGTCCCCACGGAGTGACACAAGCACTTCTAGCTCTTCTGCTGAACAAGAAGCTCTTTGTGCCTGAGCGCCTGCCTTCCCTGACCAAGCAGTTTTCCTTAGAAATGCTAGAATAAGAGGAGCTCTACGTTTGCTCTTCTTAGAAGAAAACTCTTCTCCAGAGAGAAGCAGCTGCCACAGCATATCTCCCATCTTTAACCGAATGCCATCTGCAGTCATATATGTCAATTTTCAAATTGAAATAAAAGAAAAAAAAATAGGACAGGGTTGCAGTTCTTGGACACAGAGCTAGGTTTTCCATCTGTCCAGAGGAGCCTTGCTGTGGTGCCACCTGCAGGCACAGTGTCTGGATACAAAGTGAGGATTTCGGAGAAGAGCAGTACTCTTTCAGGAGCTCAGAGAGGAACCCAAGTCCTCCAGGCAGTCCAAAGGCTGCAGGATTTGTTTGCCCCACTTGCTCTCCCTGTTCCATACAAGAGCAACCATGTCTGAAATCATGCGATTCCTGGCTTGCCTCATCACTTAGATACCGTATCATTTTTCCAAGAATTCTACAACACAGTGAACCTTTATCTAAGACATTCCCAGCAACTGCTGGTCTAAGCACACATACTCTTCCTCCACTCCACCCCCCAGGTTGTACCAATTTGCTCATTCCCACAGCATATTGATCTCAAGTTGGATAGTGCTCTTTATTGTTAAATAACAAGAATTCTTTGCTCTAGGTGAGTTTTCAGGCAGCCTTATCTTGCTCAGGAAATATAGGGTGACTCATTGAAATGTTCCTACTTCAAACCCAGTTTAAAATACCTTTGTTTTACGTAGGAAAACATACATTCCTCCCAACAAGATGTTTCAAGAGATGTTTCAAGTAGCTTCCAGATTTTCTAGCAAGGCGCTCGCTGGCACGCACCGAGATTACAGGCAGCGCAGCGTACAGGACAGCCATTCAGAAGCACTCAAGCGCAGCAATCCAGGAGAGAATGAGACCAACCCAAAACTCATTTGTAAGCCTGACAGGCCTGCGGGCTGTACCTCTCCCCAGCAGAAATCCAGCTCCACGGGAGGGCTGCCTCCAGTTAACCCCAACATCAGGCAGCTCCCATTTAACTCCAGAGTTAGCTCAAGCTCCCACAAGGCCATTTGTGGGGTAAACCAGGAGGTAGCCTTGCTGTCCTAGGGTCAACAAGCTGCTCAGAGTCCCAGCTCCAGAGGCAGGTTATTTAACCTTTCTCTCTTTGCAAAGCAACTTTTGAGTCATCGCCCCCTAGTCCAGTAAACATTTAATTTTTACGCAGCCCAGCCACCGGAGATAAGTAGCTCCAGGAAGCTACATCCAACTTACCTTGATCCAGGAAACTACATCCAACTTACCTTGATCCTGGAATCTTAAGTCCTCCAGCTTAAGTCCTTGCTCCAGATAAGGGTCTAAAGCAGTTGGGGTCCAGACAACAGCTCAAACTCTGCCTGCCAGGGAGAAAATGACATATCACCCAAGGCATTATATCGAGCTGCTAAAATTAGAGGGGCCACACAATTCTGTGCAGTGCATTGCTTATCTACCCTAGTGCTCATAGGTCACAGAAGGCTGAGCCCCTGCCCAGCAGCATTTATGCTTCTGGTGGGAGGAGATAATGAAGTCCCTGGCAGAGGACTGACACTCACCTTGCAGAGATTTGCTGCTCAGGAGCTTAACTGCAACTGCCCCTCCTTCCGCATAGAATTAAGCCAGAATTAAGACTTGCTACCACCATAGTAATGCTGGCCTCCAACACGTCCCCAGGCAGCCATTTCCTCTAGGGCAAGTTGAGTCGTGTTAAGAGGTAAAAGGGAATGAAGAAATCCTTCTTGTAGCACCTCCACTAAGGCAGGGGGAAGAAGAAATCATTCCCATTTCTTGTGTCCCTTTGCCAAACCGAATGCAAAGAAGTAATCTGCTCAGCACTTTATTCTGCATACACCCATCAGACATGCAAATTCAGAGCTAGAAGGTGGATGGAGCAGCAGAGCTGCCTTGCTGTTCTACCAGGCAGCAGCCCTGCAAGCACAGCCTGTTGGCTCACAGGCAAGAGTCTCGCCTCTCCCATCTGCCACCAGCAGCTCACCAGCCTGCGCACAGCAGCTCTGCTCTCTGCAGAGACGGGCACTTGCTGCTCTCTGCAAGGCGGGTATCCCAGGCCTGCGCCATGCCTGTGCATGACCCAAGCTGTCCAAGCGACTCCTCTGGCATTTCTCACCTCTCTGCTGCCTGGGTCCAGCCTCAAAATGGTGTCCACATAGCATTGCATAGAAGAGCTGGCCCAGCAGTCGCTGCCAGGCTGCCAGGGCACATCTTAAGCAGGCACCTCCATCTGCTCATTACACCCACCACTTTCTCCCACTTCCCAGTGACAGACAGAGAAAGCATTTCAGATGGTGATCACTTTTATTGATGTAAGGTGGTACACAAACAGATCAGTTTCTATCAGCCTCTCCACCTCCCCCAGGCTCGGGGAGAAGTTGGAGGAGTGGGGGAGACAAGGGAACAGAACTGGCCTCTCACTGCAGGATGCAGAGCTAAGCGGTGGTGAAGAAGGGCAGGGGCTCCAACAAAGGAGAGTCCTGCTTCCCTAGGCAGCAGGGGGGCTGTGTGCTCGGCTTACTCCTTGGATGCCATGTGGACCATTAAGTCCACAACACGGTTGCTGTACCCATACTCGTTATCATACCTGGGGACAGAAACAGAAGTGCTGTTGGGACTGATCCATTTCTTGCATCCCTTCCCTCCACTGTTCCTGCTCTGCCCCATCCCACACAACTGAACCAGGTGGCTTCCCATCCACTCCCAGTAAAGCAAGCGAGAAGTATTCCATCTATCCTCCTGTAAAGCTACAGTCATTTCTGATCAGAAGCAATTGCACTCCACAGAAGACTGCTACATGCTGGAGCCACCCTAACTCAGCAGGGTCTATGTATCACCCTGCATTGCCACCCAGCAGCAATGGACAGGACAGAAGTCTGTAGCTTGTCTGCCAGCTCCTACTCCGTGGTCTCCCCCCACCACACCCCAGGCTGTGCCTACCAGGAAACCAGCTTGACAAAATGGTCATTCAGTGCAATGCCAGCACCCGCATCAAAGGTGGAGGAATGGCTGTCACCATTGAAGTCGCAGGAGACAACCTGAAACAGAGGAAATTTTAACATATATGGTTACCCACCACCTGAATTTGAAGTCCAAACCAGGACCCCAGCAATGCTAGGATCAGAAAAATGAGGCAAGCACCAGCAACCACAGGCCAAGAGAACTTACCTGGTCCTCTGTGTATGCCAGGATGCCCTTCAGGGGCCCATCAGCAGCAGCCTTCACTACCCTCTTAATGTCATCATACTTGGCCTGAGAAGACAAATTTAAGGAGGTCAGATCCCCACTCACACAAAATGTCTGCCAGGGGAGGGAGGGGGAGGAGAGAGGTGCTATTTTCACAAAGACCAAATCATAGGGAAGAGCTGGATGCAGACAGGGCAATTCGAGGTGCAAGGGCACAAATTCAAGGTTGCTGGGCTTTGTCCACAACACTTACTGGTTTCTCCAGGCGGCAGGTCAGGTCCACAACAGAGACATTGGGGGTTGGCACACGGAAAGCCATTCCAGTAAGTTTCCTTTGAGAGACGTGAGTCAGTAAGGAACATCACCCATCACCCATCACCCCTCTGCTAGCCCTCTATCCCGCTTGGAATGGGTCAGAGCTAGCCAGGCACTGGCTGCCTCATCCTGACCCCCAAAACAAGGGACAAAACTCACCCATTGAGCTCAGGGATGACTTTTCCCACAGCCTTAGCAGCCCCAGTAGATGCTGGGATAATGTTCTGGGCGGCACCTCTGCCATCCCTCCACAGCTTCCCAGAGGGCCCATCCACTGTCTTCTGTGTAGCTGTGATGGCGTGGACAGTGGTCTGTGGAAAGAGAGCACAGGAGTCAGAGACTAGAGATGCTTTTCCTTTCACGTAAGGGGACCTGGGGAAAGGGCACTCTCCTGAGCAGCAAGCTCCAAACCTACCATAAGACCCTCCACGATGCCAAAGTTATCATGAATGACCTTGGCCAAGGGTGCCAGGCAGTTGGTAGTGCAAGAGGCATTGCTGGGAAGAGAGAAATGATCATTAGCCAGAAGTAGCACATCTACAGAGATGAGGCCCCATACAGCTGGTGAGGGCTCTAGGTCAGAGAACATCTTCCCTTCTCCTTACCTAACAATTTTCAGAGACTTGTCATACTTTTCATGGTTGACACCCATCACGAACATAGGAGCATCAGCTGAGGGGGCAGAGATGATAACACGCTTAGCACCACCCTTCAGATGAGCCTGGAAAAAGAGATGATTAGGTAACACAGAGTCCCTCCAAAACCTCACTTCAATCTCTTCCTCATCTTGAGCAATTCTGTACATGGTGATGTGCCCTAGAGGCAGGAGCAGCAGCATTCCCTCTCCCACGTGCCACACTCACCCCAGCCTTCTCCATGGTGGTGAAGACACCAGTGGACTCCACAACATATTCTGCACCAGCATCTGCCCACTTGATGTTGGCAGGGTCACGCCTGAGGAGGGACAAAACCGTAAGAGCTGCTCCATGACACACCAGCTTTCATCCTCCAGAGGAGCAAGAGGGAGAGATACTTACTCCTGGAAGATGGTGATAGCATTCCCGTTAATCACAAGCTTCCCATTCTCAGCCTTGACAGTGCCCCGGAAGTGACCATGAGTAGAGTCATATTTGAACATGTAAACCTAGCAAGGACAGAAAGGGGAAGGTCAGGCACTCGAGCTATCATCTCCTGAACCCTTGCTTCTGCTTATGCCGCAGTGTGAACTCCCCACCTCCCCAGCAACCTTGTCCAACCCTTGCACTGTACAAACTTCCCAGCCCCGTGCCTTTATCCTACACATGGTTTTCCTGGTAAGCTACCAGAACAGAGCCAGAGGAGCCCTACTCCAAAACACCCGGATGAGGCACTGCAAGGGAACTCACCATATAGTTCAGATCAATGAATGGATCGTTGATGGCCACCACTTGGACTTTGCCAGAAAGGACGGCTGCCCGGGTGACCAGGCGGCCGATGCGGCCAAATCTGTGAAGAGAGTGACGTGGGTGAGGAGGAGCAAGAGGGATCCTGCGGAGCTGGGCACGGCCCACTGCCTCCTCCCGGGATCATCCGCTGCTCCCTGCCCGGCGGCGCGGGAGGCAGCCCAGCAGCCGCGTCCAAAGGCCGGGGAGCCACGGTTAAAGATTAAGAGTGACCCCCCACACTGGAAAGGTCAAGCACTAAATTTACTGAGGGCCGCGGGGGATCCGGTTACTCCTCAGCCCGGCGGGAGAAGGTCACATCCCCCGGGCCGTCACGGACACACGATCCAGCGGGCGACCTTTCGGCGGGGGCCGCCGGTGGGCCGCGGGGACCCCCGGGGCGGGGCGAGGCGGGCCGTTAGCGGCGGCGCTTCCGGTGTGAATCACCCCGAATCTTCGGCGGGGAAGTGACTCAGCAGCTCGCCCCGCTACGGCGCCTCAGCCCAGCACGGGGGGCGACGCCGGACGGGGCGAGGGCAGCTGCCGGGGTGCGCAGCTTCCCGCCCTCACACCCCAGACCCTCCCCGCGCCCTTCAGGCGACCTTGCCCCCACCCCGCCTTCCCTCCCTCACATCCCCCCGCCCCCGCCGCCGCAGCCCGGCCCCGGCACTCACCCGTTGACTCCGACTTTCACCATCTTCGTTTCCTCGGGGTGTTCCTGCGGGCAGAAACCGCCGTCGCGAGTGAGGGTGAGGGGCGGGAACCGGCCCTCCCGCGCGGCAGCCCCGGGCGCCGTTAACGCCTCGCCCACCGGGGGGGTGGGGGGGAGGGAGAGGCGAGGAGGGGCGCACGCCCCCGAGCCCGCCCGCCCGCCTCGGGCGATGCCCCCGCACCCCGCGATGCCTACCCCCCGCCCCCGGGGGGGGGCCCGCCCCCCCCCCCCCCCCCCCCGAGTAGAGGCCCCAGAGGCCGCGGGCGCCGGGCCCGGCTCCTGCTGCAGCTGCTGCCGGGGGAGGCGCGACTCTTGGCGGAGGTCGGGGGTTGGCCTCCTCGCGGCATCCAGTATTCGCCCCCGTTGTCCCCCAATACCCGAACATACTCCCCTCAGCTCACAAGTCTGCACCTTCAGCCCCAGTCAACGATTATTCACAGAGAGAACACCCGCAGTGGCCCTGGCATTAGACTTCAACCAGCGACCCATTACTCCTGTGCGCTTGGAGCTGCAGGGCCACCCTGGGTCTGGGCATATAACATTGAATATGCTTTTAGACTCTGGAGCATAAATCCCCTTTCACATGTGGCCCACCACATGGCCTTTAACTCAAGCAGGATTTATTGCAGGTGTAGAAGGAACCACGTCGACATACAAAAGTGAGTTATTGGTCCAATGCACTATCCATGAGCCTGAAGGGCGAGCTCTTCAAGCCTGTGCCAAGCCCTATGTCACTGATTTGGCAGAAGCCCTCTGGGCAGAGATGTGCTTGTCGCTTTAGGGATGAGACTGACAAATTTATAGAGGCGGCCACTGCCCCAACACTCTCCCCTATACCGCTATCAAAAAAAAAACAAAAAAAAAAAAAAATTCCCGGCAGCC
>JAVSBS010011907.1:0-16558 GCA_033124195.1 Coracias cyanogaster | reverse complement strand
CCCCCCCCCCCCCCCCCCCCCCCCCCCCCCCCCCGCGTGTGGGTGGTAGACTTTAAATACATCTGGATGAAACAAAATGACACCACCTTCAGGAGTGAATGAATTTCCTGCCCAGAAACATGAAGAGCAGTAAGCCCTAACGGCACACAAAGCCTTTCCTGGGATCTGGCATCTTATTGCTGTAACCTGACACATCATTTTAGATCTAATTATCACCTTGCAGGTGATGATCTGAGGGAATCCCATGTACATACCATGATCTGTACAATCCTCGGGGTTTCTAGTCCTCTCATGTTGTTCTGTTTGCAGGATTATAGGCTTAAGAAGTGGCTTTACCTCTTTTCGTGTGTACAAGCCTTACACCATTTCCTCTATCTTCCTTCTCTGCTTTAAAGTTAGAAACATCTCCTTGGTTAATTTCTTAATGCATAAAATGCCCAGCACTGTTCCTTTTAGCCTTTGACCATCCAAAAATAATTATTAATAGAAATAGTTTGTACTTTAAAAGTCTTTCTCATTTTTAAAAATAGTTGAAAAGATCTCCATAACAGAAGAGAACAGTAAAATGCTTCAACAAGCCTGTTTGCTGGTTAATTGAGTTTGGTTGTTTCATGCCTTTAGGATAAAGGCCAGAAACTGATGAGGATTATGTTAGACCTTGAAAAACAAGGCTTAGAAGCAATGGAAGATATCCTTACTCGTACAGAGATTCTGGATCCTGCTGAAGTAGTGGATCTTTTCTATGACTGTGTTGACACAGAACTAAAGTTCTTCAAATAAAGTAAGCAAACACTTATTTAGATACTGAGTTTCTGCTACCAGGTATCAATTAATGTGAAATGTTGGATCCCATTCTGATCTTCCTCCTTCTCTTTTATGCTAAGCTAAGGGTGTTCAGAATTGGGTCCAAAGCCACCTTTCTACCTTACTGCATCTGCTCAGATTGTCTCCAAAGTCCCTTTTCCCTGTGCTACATTGCAGGCAATTTTTGTTCAATTTCACTCTTGTTCAGAATGGATTTTAAACAAATTTTATCTCATTTCAGCTACAATGGCTATTGTTAGCCTTTTCACTGGAAGACTGCACATTTCTTCAAGCATTGAAAGAAAGTCTTCACACTTGTGAATTTGCAGGAAAAACATTTCTAGAGGAAAAATGTTACTTGCTAGCTGTTATCTGGTTAACAAACTGCTTTCCTTTGTCCAATCTTGTGGTGTTCCTGTCTGTGTATGTATATAGTGAAAGGAGAAAGTCACTGACTGGTCCAATTACTGTGTGCATGCTGGCTAATTTAGTACAGAACGTTTAAATATGTATGTCGGGCAAGCAATTAAAGCAAAGATTAACTTCATCATTAACGGCCATATTGTCATTGAAAGCAATCTGTTTTTTCCTCTACTGCCCAGGACTAGGCTTACACCAAAGTTGACTTGTGTTTTCCTCTTCTTGCTAATTCATACAGAGAATGGTAGAGTTGAAATCCAAGTTTTGAGGGGACAGGAAGCTAGGTCCTGGTTCTTGACCTTGCTGCACTGGCCTCATATGGGCATATCTGGTTACGGTAACTCAGCACCTGACATTATACCGGTACAAATTATCAGAGTTCGGTCCCCCCGGTTAAGTTTTGCCTTCACTGGCACACAACTTAGGGAAGCTTGTGTTTGTAATCACCTGGCTGCTGCTCTAGTGCCAAGTACCAAACCACAGAGCCAGCCTGGATGCCCAAGACATCTCTACATAACCTGTTGGCTCTTCGGATGCCATTAATAAGATGTCATATTTATATACACACTGCACATTTGGAGTTTTTTGAGGGAACAGATGTTGGACATTGATCAATACTTGGCTATTCTTCATCTTTCTGCCATTGTACTGCTGAACGGCTCCTAGTAAGCTCTGTGGTGAGTATCCATGGCTGATGAATCCATTAAGTACCAGTGAGTTACTGGTGGGTGTGGCAATCCAACTGGTTAGGCTTAGAAATGGCTGTTTGATGCTCCCGTATATTAAGTGCAGTTCTGCAGCATGCTTCCTTTCCTTGACAGTCTTACAGACAGGCCTGCTTTTCATGTATTTTCTTCTTGTAGAAGTGAGATAGGGCAAACACTTTAAGAATTAAACCAGCAAACACTGCTTCCTGTGTCATGCAAAAGTGGTTGGGTTTTTTTTTTTTAACAGGAGGTTCAGACAAGAAGTCTCTGTCTTTAATAAGTAGAAGTCTGCGTATGGAGTTAAAATGCTCCACTGTTCAGGGAAGCAGATGGTGAAGAACCATGGGCTTCGGTAGTGAGGAAATCCAAGCTCCTTAGAAGGCAGCAACACCTCAACTGTGAGTTGTGCGTTAGGGAAATGGCCATTGCCGTATTGGCACGCTGCTTTCTCAGTATTTTTTAATGCAGTTGTTCTGTTCAGACTCATTACTTTGGTGTCGCTTTGTATGACAACTGGCAGTTGGACAAGAAAACATTGGGCCTTTTCACTTACAAAGAACAGGCATGAACGTATTTTCTCCCGTAGCCTACCCAATAATCCTCCCATTCACAATATGCTCCTCCCATGCTCTTTATTCCAGGAACGGCTCCTATGCCAAAGTGTTCTGAAAATGGAGACAAGGGAAGGAGAAAATGGGCAAGTAAACCCTAGAGCTTAGTTGCTCTCTACCTAGCCAGAATAGGGCTTGCAAGGAGCACACTCCACTTCAGAGGGTATTGTTCTGGATGAAGCCAGCTGGAAGAGCAGTGTGCTTTTGCCAGCTGCCCACAACTGAAGTAAAGGGTTTTCCTGTGACCTCCCCTTTGGAATGAAACTGTAAGAGTTGTGCGTTAGGCAAATAGCCTCCCCTTTGAAGGGAAACACTCCTCATCAGAGGACACTTAACACAGACCATGTCAAACTCCAAAGCTGCTTCTAGAAGCTGTTGCTTGCTGAGTGCTGTGCATCCTCCTGGTTTTAGCTGGGTATGTGTGAATAAGGGGAGTACAGGGATAAAATGATTGCCCCAGCCAGAGGGCTGAAATTAGGAGGTACCACTTCACACAGCTCTTTTGCACAACTCCAGTCTCTAACCTTTCAGAGTTGGGAGGGAGGCAAGATGAAAGAAGGTTTTCCTGCTAAAAGCATAATATATCTTATTTGCCTGTTTCTTAGGTAGAAACCAACATTTGCAATTATTTTGTGGGAATTTATGTCCTTATTTGAAACTGCTTATACTGGAGAGCTAATAAATTGTTTTGAGCACAGTGATGCAGGTAGTAATTTTCTAATAGTATGTTGCGTTTGCTTCACCTGTGTAGTGCATTTAAAAAAAAAAAATACTGTGCTACCACAACATGCTTGAGCATAATCCCTAGCCCTGAGTTTGAAAAACCAGAGTACCTCCATGGCCTTAAAACTTCCCGTTGTTTTAAGCACAGCTGTGGCTCAGTGGAAGGGCACAGTGGGACTAGTGGGACCAACTATGAGTGGGTGACAGCTGCTGTGATTCTCTGTATCTCCAGGTAATAGCAGCTTCAGAAGCTTCAGTGGCTCTTGAACAACAGTCCCGTATGTATGGAAATAACATTTACCCAATGCTTGCAAATATGCACAGGCTTTCTAATATAATCCCTGAAAGATGTTGTTTCCTTCTAAAATGTCCCCTCATAATAAAAATGGGAGTCATGTTTTTCTTCTTTAGGTTTCTTCTGGCAGGTAGTCCAGCATTAAGCAGTTTAAAAATTCTTATCACAGAGCAGTACAGAAGTCCCAGAACAAATGAGAACCAATAAGTCACCTTTAATAGTACTAAAACAAAATAGTCTTCAAAGCAGTATTAATCTTTTCCAGTTGTTTGCGAAGCAATGTATATGCTGACCCCTGCTTATTACTATATTCATGCACTTATCATATAATAATGACAGCGACAGTAAGTGTTGGTCAAAGCATCACTAATTTTTTTTTCTTTTCACATGACATAGAGCAAGGTATCAGAATAGGCTAGAAAGACTCCAAGAGAGTCCTACAGGTGAAGAGCTTTTTACCCTTACACCATCTCCACACCATGAGGGTCTCTGGGAGTAGGAGTTACAGTGTTAACTGAGCTGTACAAGAACTGAGAGCAGCAGCGATATGTGAAGGTGCAGTTACCGGTCTTTTCCAAATTGTTTTGTTCAAAGGCAGATTCCCAGGGAAAGATCTTTGCCTGTGACTTGCAGTGTTATTACAGCCGCAGCTAAGAGGAATTTATGGCAATTACGTAGATTAATACCATAACTGTGAACAGCCTGGCTGTTAGCACCAGGCTCACCCTGGAGCAGCAGTGCCCTTTTTCAAGCTGGCGAGTCATAGAACCATTTAGGTTGGAAAGGACCTTTAAGATCTTCAAGTCCAAACATTAACCCAGCACTGCCAGGTCACCACTCAACCATATCCCTCAGCACCTCATCTACATGTCTTTTAAATACTTCTATCGATGGTGATTCCACTGCCCTGGGCAGCCAGTTCCAGTGCTTGACAACCCTTTCTGTTAAATTTTTCCTAATATCCAACCTAAACTATTGGCCTAAAGGAGGCTATTTTGTCTTATTGTTGCTTGTTACATGGGAGAAGAGACTGACCACCCACCTTGCTGCAACCTCCTTTCAGGGAGTTGTAGAGAGCGATAAGGTCTTATCTCAGCCGCCTTTTAGCCAGGCTAAACAACCCCTGTGCCCTCAGTCACTCATAACACTATTCCTGATACAGGCCAGGATGCTGTTGGCCTTCTTGGCCACCTGGGCACACTGCTGGTGCACGTTCAGCCAGCTGTCAACCAGCACCCCAGGTCATTTTCTGCTGGGCAGCTTTCCAGCCACTCTTCCCCAGGTCTGTAGCGTTGCATGGAGTTTTGTGACCCAAGTGCACAAACCCAGGAAAGCTCTAAGAAGGTATCAAAGAGTGATTGTGATCAGGAGGCACCTCTGCAAGTCATCTGGTCCAACCCTTCTACAAAAGCAGGGCCACTTAGAGGCAGTTGCCCAGGAACACATCAACAGCTTTTTAGTATCTAAGGAGTGAGACTCCACTGTGTCCCTGGGCAACCAGTGCCAGTGCTTGCGCATACCCACAGTCAAAGAGCATCCTCTGTGCCCTCTCTCCTGTCCTGTCACTGGGTACCACTGAGAACAGCCTGGCTCTGTGCTCTTGGCACCCTCCCTTTGGAGCTGATCTTTATACACATTGATGAGTTCTACTCACCCCCCCCACCCCGACCCCGAGACTTCTCCAGGCAGAACAGTCCCAGCTCTGTCAGCCTTTCCTTACTGGACAGATGCTCCAGTCCTTTCATCATCTTAGCAGACGTGTTCACCTGTCTCCTGTCTGTAGCTTTCCTACACTGGCGAGCCCAGCACTCCAGGTGTAGCCTCACCACTGCTGAGCAGAGGAACAATCACCTGCCTCAAACTGCTGGCAATGCTCCTGTTAATACAGGGAAATGCACAACAAGGGTGGAAATAGACATCTTGTGGCCAGGTCTGAACATCTGCGATCCAAAGACCTTACCCAGGCTGTGTACTACAAGCAGAAGCTCAAGTCTTGTCCGCTGCTCCATGGCCACACTTTTCAACCAGCTCTATTCAAGGAACAACCACTTTGGGGACTGCTTGTTCCATGTGGTGTATTCTGGACAACGAATCCTCACTGCTGCTCTGGGTGAACAATAGTAGCTCTGGTTACCTGTTTAAAATGTAGGTGTTAGGAAGCCTCTGGATGAGGGGTCCGAGTGCTAGGTACAGCCAGCCTGCCACACAAATGGTAAATCTCCGCTTTGCCAACAGGAAAAGACTCTTACATAAATGCTTCACGGCACGTGTATTCACACACACCATGGGGGTTTGGGGTTTTTTTTTTTTTGCTTACAGTAGAACAACTTCCTTTTCCTCCAGTTGGGAAAAGTTCTGTTGTCTCTGTGAAGTCCATGACCACCCCACCCAGCTGGGCTTCTTCAGACACTATCCTATAAGGATCTGTAATCAATGGGAGGTAGGCTCAACAGTGGCCACAGCTCCTTGGCATCTCTTTCCTCTTCATGCTTGTTGAGAAAAGGATTGCAGGCCTGTCTGTTCACGAAAAGGACATTCCGCTGCCATCTGAGCATAGGCAGAATAGAAGAAGTGCAGGAAACATACAGAGACCAAGGGTTTAGTTCCTGATAGTCAACTGAAAAAAACCTGTCTGAATAGTAACTGGACAATTCCCGAAATAATTTAAAGTTATGACAGAAGGGGGAAAATGAACTACAGGCACATAATGCAAAAAGTATTCTGAGGTAACATCTGTCAGCATGATGAGAATGAGAACTGTTTCAACACTACAAAGAACTGAAATTTTTTTACCGCTTGGCTTAAAAATTTCCACCTCTACACAATAATTTAAAAGCCGGTACCAGCATTCCTCTAGTATGTAGGCCAGGTAAAAATTTACATCGCTTTTCCAGTTTATAGAAATATTAACACTGCAGTGTTTGCAATTCAGATATAATCTCTGTCACTGTAATGGGGACCCCTCCAGTTTCATATACATTATCTTGATGACGTTCTTTTTTAATACCAATCCAGAGAGCATCAGAAGACTCTTCTCATCTCACGTGTGTTCTTAATGGGGGGTTTTTAGAGGGATCTGTAAATAGAATAGGACAGGTTTAATCAGAGGAGAGAGATACATTTTTTTAATAAGTATTTTGGATGCAGTTCTACAGCAGAGATGCTGCATCTCTCTCTTACCCTCGACCTGACATACATACATCGCTCATGCTCTCTAGCCCTTCAGTGAAAAGTCTCCGATCAGATCACACAGCAGATGATTTAGACTGACTGAGGCTGCTATGAAAAGTCATGTAAAGTACATTGGCATGGAAACTAAAAAAAAAGTGGGAGCTAAACAGTTGATCTACTAATGCAGCAAAGGCTGGGGTTTACAGACAGCAGAATATGGGCATGAGATCTTTCAGCACCTTCCACTATCAGTTTTCAAAGCTGGAGAGGTGAACTTCTGCTCCTACAACAGGGACCTGATGCCAGGTTTCCAAGTTAAGCCGTGGGGGGAAGAGCAAGGTTCAGTCAGTCACTACTTTCCTGACAAGGTTCCGGTCCCTTTGTTATTCAGGTGTGTAAAACACCACGCATAGGATTTAAATCAAAACACATGATGGAAGACATGGATCAAATCACCTTTTTTGTGATTTCACAAGTTCCAGAACAAAAAAAAACCCCAGTAACTGCCTAAGTCTGTTCATGTGACATCACTGCTTTTGGCATCAAGGGCTCTGCAAATTCAACTACAAAGAACACAGACTACATGTCAAGCCATATAATTTTACTTTTAGCTACTAAGACTTGACAGTAATTAAGTGCTTTTCAGTTTAGCACTGGTCCCTGTGAGTCCCGTAAAGAATCCCATTCCTCTCTGTGCCTGTGATCACAGCCCAGTGCCTCGTGTTAATGCTGGTTTCTGTTCTTTATTTCACACCCTGTTTTTAATCCTACTGGATAATTATCAGACCTTCTCACACGTACACACTTACCTCTAGCTATCTTGCTGGGATATATTCTCTGAAATGGCTTGAATTCATCAGGTGGGGGGAAATCTTCCACAGAATGGAAAGTAAATTTAGATTCAAAGTCATCTGGGAAGTTTCAGGGAAATAAACATTAGTTAGAGATATACTTAAAAAAAAAAAATTGCCACAAGTCATTTCAATTAAAAACGCGGAGTCGTTTTCCCCCAGAGCTGATAGTGGCTCATTCCTTATAAACAATCTGGATGAGGGGTTCTGTGAGCGAACCAAGTTTTCTGGCTTAATGGCAAACGCTGCCTGCTACTAACTGAAGTTAAGCTTCTGGCTGCCAGTCCCGTTTTCTGCATTGGTGATACTGTGGGAATAGAAGCGTTCCTGGGTGGTTTTCAAGCCATCTTGTGACGAGCAAGTAGCTAATTCATCAAACCACAAAAATAATTCTTAGCAGTCGTTGCTCTGTAGTACTGAAGCCACTAAATGTCCATGAACTAGGTTAAGAATAGTAATACAAGCACACTACAGCAACTTTGTACACTCTTCACTGATTTTGCAGGTGGCGTGTGCTTTTCTTGTCTACTGAATGACTCAAAACCTTTGTGAAAAAGCCTTCAATTTTTTCTCATTGTATAAGGTTGTACAAAAGTGTTTCTAATGGGTCTAGTCACACTACTCTGTTACTGCCCTGAGAAAGTCTCCAATGAGTTTTTGGGGTCTGAGACACAGAGGCTTTTGTACTAAAATCATCAGCTAAGGCTGATGACATTACTGATGACATTACCAATTCAGAGAACATTACCAATGATGTGCATATTTCCATTTTTAAGTGGCGGGTAAGGGTCATGAGCTGTAGCCCAGGCTGAGACTCCAGACTTGCTGGTAAGTTCAGTTGTTGGTGATCTTGCTGGTGGCTGCGGAGGTGTGACCAGCTTCCCAGCACCGGTTCCTTAAAAAGCAGCAGCAGATCAGCACATAAACATCAGCGCGACTTCACAAACCCGACAGCGAGCTTTGCGCAGAAGTGGAGGGAGTGTCGAAGGAATGCGGTATTGGGGGCAAACTTACCCAGCTACTGTGGGAACTTCATAGCTGCTGGCTGTCAAGCCTGACCGTGAATTTATAGCATGAAGTATTACATTTTAGTCACTACTGGAGTTGGCTGGGGCTTGCTATGTCTAGTCCAAAGTTTACATCTTCTGGGTGGACCTACCACAAGAACTGTGTAAGGGGGAGGGAGCTCCAGGTTGACAGGCTAATTTTATGGAAAACTCACAAGTTGAACCACCACGAGAAGCAGGCACTTGATAAAACAGCAGTTCATCAGACAGTTCCTGAGCAGCATTCATCATCATCACCATGGTGAAGCATCTGATCTGCTGCACTTCCAGGGCCCTTGCCATGGCTGTCAAAGTGAACCTGTAATCTTTCTCTCGACATGTGGCTGGGTACAGAACATTCTTTTCAGATGTTCCCTATTAAGTAGCTGTCTCCATTTCTCAAACCCACACAGGCTCATAATTTTTTTATTATCTTCATTACATCAGAGAAGTCTGATAAGAATTCCTTCTACCATCTGCTCAAGGGAACACTAGCCACTAGCCCACTTCCCAAGCAGTCAGAGAAACCTTTGGCCCTACCACCTTGATCACGGGAGGCACAAGCTGCTCCTCTGTGTTGAAAAGCAGAGGGCTGCATCCGTATTTGCCTCCTCCATGGCTGTAGCTCCTCCATCTTCCTTTTCCCCTCTAGCTTCCCAGCTAGTGCCAGTCTTGCTGCAGACCGCACTGGCGCGGCGGGTGCCACGGGCAGGCTGGCCCTGGGGCAGCCGCAGATCTGGCAGACATGGTGGCCACGCTCCGCTGCCCTACCTGAGGCTGCCAGGAGCCCGCTGCTGCAGACACACCGGTGCCAACAGGCAAGGAAAAGCCCAGCGGTCCCGCAACGTCGCTCTCACGGAGCAGCGCGTCGTTTCCAAGGGTCACAAACTAAACTATACGACGTCCGAAGGCCCCGGCGTCCTGCGCGCCCCTCAGACGCGGTGCACCCCGCAGGCTCCTCCCCCGCGACGGACCCGGCCCTCCCGCCCCCTGCGCTCCCCGTCGCCGGAGGGACAGCGCAGCGTTCCCGCTTCGAGCGGCCGCCCTCACCTGCGCCTCGGCCGGCTCGCCTCTTCCTGGCGTCCGCGCCCGCCGCGGGCTGAGCCGGAGCCGGGCCGGGGGTGGGGGGCAGCGGCAGCGCCTGGATGCTGCTGGGCTTATGGAGCTGCGACAGCAGGTGGGGGGACTTGGGGGGCAGCGGAGGCGGCACGTCGGCCGCGCTGGCCGCGGCGGGGAAGGCCGGCCTGCCGGAGGGCAGCGAGTGCGGCGGAGGGGGCGGCGGCGGCGTGGGCGGCGGACAGTCCCTTCCCTCCGGTAGCGGGGGAGCGGCAGCCGCTGCCAAGTCGGCGGTGCGGGGCGGGAACCCGCAGGGGGGGATGAGGGGCAGCGGGGGCGGCGGCGGCGGCGCCGGGGGCGAGGCGCCCGCCGGGCCCTTGGCGGCTCTGTCGGCCTGAGGCGGGAGCGGGGCCGGGGCGGCAGCGCCGGGGGACACCCCCCTGGGAGCGCGCTCGGCCGGAGGAGGCGGGAAGGCGAGGGAAGGTTTGCTGGAGGCGGGAGGCGGCGGCGGCGGGGCGGGCAGGCTGGGCCGCCCAGAGCCGGGGCCGGGGCGGGAGGCGGCGGGCGGCTCTGGCGGGATGGCGGCCTTCGGGCCTTCGGCTGCGTGCGCGCCGCTCCCGCTCGCCTTGGCCGCGCTGCTGCTCGGAGTGGCGGCGGGCCTGGGGGCTGCTGCTCGGCCTCCGGGAAGCTGCCCAGGCCTCCCAGCTGAAAAACAGACATTACATAAATGTCAATCCCACAGATAAAAGCCAAGGTCTTAAAAGTGGTGCCTCAAAAGCTTTCCAGAAGACACGGATTCAAGTGTTTCCTTTTCAACAGCAAATGCCTAAAGACACTTGACTTTATAAAATACATTTCCCTAAGTAAATGTCAAAAATGTTCTGCAAAGCAAGAGGTCAAAAAAGGCATCTCATTCTATCTTCACATAGTCTGATAGGCATGGCCGTAGTTTTAAGAACAACTTAAAGCAGCTACTGCAGCTGAAGCGGTGTGAGGAGCCCAGTCACAAGCAGCACTGCGCATCTTGGCCTTGCCTTCCAGGAAAAAAAAGAAATCTGCAGGCAGAGCCAACTTCTGTCTTTCCCTGCAAATGCCTGCTTTGCTCCGTGCTGCCGGAGCAGGCACCAGAGGTCATTGCTGCCACTTCAGAAGTCATCCTTCACTGATGCTGGCACTTAAGGTGAAAGCAGCAGTAGGGCTCCCGCACGTGAAAGCTCACCTTTCAATATTTTGAGGCACAGTTAGAAGTTTTCATTAAGCTAATATTAAAAGTCTCCGCTAAAACGACAATCCATTGCTCTCTTTCCTAGCCAGTGTAGAGATGCTTATTATTTACATTTTAAGGAATAAGGGACCAGAGATCTAGAAAGATGATTTCAAGCACATTACTAATTCAGCCCTCCATGGTCACATGATGAACTAAGGGTTCAGAATAAAACAGTAAAAATCAGTAACTAAAGCTGACCCCAAAGTACTTTTAACCCAAAGCACAGTTCCTCTCAGCTATTCTTTCATAAAAATGAAGTCCTTACCTGGCATGTCCCTCTGGCCTGCTGGTCGGAGAACAGGAAAGCCACCAGCAAATAATCCTCCCAGAGGCTGCTGAGAGCCACCTTTATTAATGGCTGGATTAGCACCATCTCTGTTAGTTCCTTTGGGTTCTGTTAAAAAGAACCAAAAAACAGGGAATATCAGAAAGTCATTTTATCCTTGCCCTCAGTCTGCTAAAACAGCCCCAACAAACAATCAAAACCAGACTTCTCCCCCTTTAGGCAGGCTCAGCTGGGAAAGTTACTGTTAACAGGGTCACCTGCCATTAACTCTGTGACCCGTAACTTGCAGCACAGCACCCTCTGGTGCTTTGGAATCACATCAATAATGGCACCAACAAGCAGTTGTGTTTAGACAACATGAAATTTACACTTCCAGAATTTTTTTGCAATTCTTCTGCTTGAGCAAACAATTCCCACTTAATTATTCCAGTGAGAACCTCTCAAGGATTTCATAATTTGTCATTTCTTTTGGACAAGGAATGCCTGTTAAGGTGGTATATCCCGTTACAGACTTATTGTGAAGTGTTAATAGTGACTGATCTTAGAGCAGGATGCAAGTTTAGAAAGTGTCCCCTCTCTGCACCCGAAAGCCACGTGAACATGCTGAACTTCAAACCTGCCCTTCAGTTTGAAGCCTGTCCAGCTGACCTCCACAATTAAGGCTTCAGCAAAGCTCACACAGGGACCCTACTGAGGAGCACGGACTTACTTTCAATCTGTGGTGCGCTACGGTCATTGATTTGAGTCACTTTTCTTAAGCGAGTTCCCTGCTGGATGTCAGCTAAGAGCGCGTTCCGTGCTTTTTGGTCTTCCTTTCGCAGTTTTGGTATCTCTGAACTTGCCTGTTGACAATAAGAGCATTAGGTGGGAGGTACAGACAAAAATACAGGCTTAGAAGGGACACATAAGGAAACATGGGATAGAAGATTTGAAATAAACTGTTCTTGGCAGCTGTTTCAAAGGCTTTGAGTTGAATCCACTTGTATAGGAGGCAGGAAACCTAGAAGGTTAAATATAATACAAATCTAATACCAGCTGTGCTAATACTGTTGAAAAGAAATTAGGGGACACGCTTAAATGAAACATGACCTCTTGCTTAGCCATTTATGGTCTCTGCCCCACGCCGCCAGCTCTGGCGGCCTCTCTAGCTCTTTGCACTTATTTGCAATGCTTTACAACAAAGATTTTATATGCCTTATACCCCACTTTAGAATAAACATCCTTCTGTTACGCATGCTTTGCCTTAGGAAGAAGACAGCGAATTGCGTACTGCACTTGTGTTTGAATGTGATCATGAACGAATCTAAACGAGATTTATACCAGTAGACTGTCTTTACACAAATACAAGTTTATTTTAGTAACTATTCTAGCCTATTCAAGGTCTGTAAATGTAGTTTGGTAGTAAAACGAAAAATTTATTCTTATTTCATCAAGTTTCCTGTTATTGAAAAAATAAATCTTTAATCAATTTTTGAAAAGTTTGGACATGTTTGCTTTCTAAACCAGCAAAGCTGTTTTTTTCTAAACTTAGCATGTGGTTAACAGAGTGGTCTACCAGAGAATCCTCAGATCGGAGGAGCAATGTGCTGCATGTGACCACAGCTACTGCAAATTCCTGTAGCTTAGCTGACTCCTGAAACACAACAAATACCAGAAATGTTTCCACAGCCCTTAATTTTAACATTAATTTCAGCAATAAAGCTGAACAATATTGTCACACTTTAAAACAAAAAAACCCAACTGGGTAACAGCATTCTGAAAGCAAACCAGAGACTTGAAACTACTTAATCTGCTGCTGAATTAATAAAGTGACTAACTTGCTAATACTAAATGAAGAATTACACCGCTGTGATACTACTGGTAGTTATTTTTGTGCTCGCTAAAAAAGAAAGTGAGCTGGATTTGCAGAGCCCCACTAGATGGCACCGCAGGCTGCTGCTAATGCCCGCACATTCCTGACACCTGATGTAAAAACTCACAATTATAATCTTGTGACTGATACTGTTACCATATATTTTAAAATATTAGGAAAAACCCACTCTTCTACATCATTTCCTAATTTGAAACAGAGCTGCCTGCCCTCGTGCTTTCAGGACAACGAGTCCACTGCTCGCCGCAACAACCCAGAGAAGCTGCCTGCGCAAGCAGCATTCAACCACGTACCAGCCAGAAAAGACTTCCACTCCCATTTTCCATAAGCTGACAATACTTACTGTGAAAAATGGAAATACCATAACTGGAACAAGACTGATCCCCCTTTTCACAAAAGCCTTTTACCAGTATCTTGAATTTCACGCCTCTCTACACCCACTAATGACTTTGCTGTGGCAGGAAAACCAGGATCCAGCAGGATCTGATCAAGACCTATGTTTAAAATTAGATTCAGCAGCTGCCTTTTTGTTTCCGGGTTCAAGTGTCCATATATTAAGCCAGCTGTCCGCCTCGTCTCCCCGATCCATTCCCCTGAGCAGGCAGGCTATTGCAATATAAAGTTTTGATATCCAAATAGCTGTTAGGCTAAAATACCCTACTTGTGACAACTTGTGTTTTTGAGAGACCCACAAGTTGGTATCACTTTAAGGTGCCTAAGATACTAATTTGGAGTTTGTTAGCGTTAAAAAGCAGGAACACTGTTCTCCAGGTCCAGAACGCAGCGTAACAAGCTGCCTCTTACAACAGATTCCTTTACTTCAAGGACAATTCCATCCCACACCCCAGCTGTTTCTTCTTCCTCCTCATGTACCCAAGGGACACAATCTCCCATGTCCAGCCTGGTGGACTCGGATGATCGATTAGCTGCTGAGTAGCTTGATACGGATTCTCTTTTTCCATTACAAAGTCAAGATAGTCTGGGGTGTAGTGTTGCCTGGTTGCACAGCGGTCAGAGCTCCTTTGGATTTCTTGTTCGCTGCTGGCACTCCCAAGGCCAGGGATAACTATTATCAGGAATCTTTTCACCAGGTAAGGATCTCACCCACTCCTCTACCGGTGTCCTGCTTTTGCAAATTTGTGTTTTTACTCTATTGCTTTTTGATACACAATCAGAAAGGAACTTTCTTTTCTTTAAGAAATTAATCTGGGATTCACAGTCACGCTATGCCAGCAATCTGTAGCACAAGAACAGATACTAAACGTGTAAATCACATCGTGCAGGTATCACAGGCAATAGAAATGTTTCAACAGGAAGGCAAATAGATTTTGGGAGACAGAGGAGAACCAGCTGCAAGACAAAAGCTGTGATTCTTAGGCTACTTTCTACCCCACCACCTGCAGGGCAGCCTCATTTAGTTACAGAAAGAGAAACATCTCAATCTTTCAATGAAAATCAGAAGGGAAATGGAGAAGAATGTGAAGATCATTTGTTTTATCAGATGCCAGAGCTGCCTCAGGTAACAGTGAAATTAAATTCCATACTTTATTTACATGACTTGGTCAGGGAACGGTGAGTTCTCATTACCTCAGTAACCACTACTTGCTCTGCTACTGTTCCAGACGCAGGGAACGGCACATTCACTACACACTTGCAAACAGAGTGGAAAAAACCACACATGTAAATAGCCTGAAAGTAAGAAAACTACTCCCTTTTCCTATCTCACCAAGATCCTCTACTTCTGTCATCCGTGTCCTAAGTTACACCCTCACCTACACCATTCAGTAAGGTACAGGCTCAATGTTTGGGCTACCTGACAGGTCTCCAGAGTACCTGATGGGAAATACCACCAAATCACAGCATGTAGAGTGATGTTCCAGAGTGTAAATCATAGAATCATGTAAGAGAATCATAGAATGGTTTGGGTTGGAAGGGACCTTAAAGATCATCTAGTTCCAACCCCCCTGCCATGAGCATGGACACCTTCCACTAGACCAGGTAGTTCAGAGCCCCATCTAACCTGTCCCTGAACACTTCCAGGGAGGGGGCATCTAAATCTACCCTGGTTTGGTTCAGAGCCATTACATCTTGTCCTATCACTACAAGCCGTTGTAAAAAGTCCCTCTCCAGCTTCCAGCACCAACGATGGAAATTAGACACTGTAGAATTTGCAGGTGCTAACTGATGACTGGCAGAGTACTGCGGACAGCCTGGTTATACGGACGGAGCCAAATCACTTGCAACTTGAGGCCGTTGCAAAAGTACAGCAAACAAAAAAAGATGTGCAATATACAGATGTCAAAGGTAAAACTGAAAATGACCGGATGGGAAGTTCTGACCATGCCTCTGAAATAAAAGCCTGCAAGCAGAGTGCCCCAAGCCTGAGCCTGGCAGTGGGCTCCAGCAGCGAGCCTGCATGAGCAAGTGTGCCTGACCTGCTAGCACAGTGCTGCAGCAAGGAGGGATAGCACACTCCTCTGGTAGGTTTTATCCTTTCAGAAAACAATAATGTGAGCAAAAAGGGAATTAGAAGTTCATTTCTGGTCTCCAGATCTTTAAAATTACGTGGAAGAACTGGAGATGCACAGTAAAGAGCCAAAGTGGTATTCAAAAAGCTGGAGGAACCAGCTCAGTCTGGTCCTTCAGCCCTGAAGTCTACCTGAGGGGTGGTCTGCCTGCACAACACACACACCTCTCCAGAGAGGTGACAGTGAGGACTCAGGCAGCAGAGACAGGTATTTGGTATTTTAATGTAGGACACAGCCAGACAAGCTCCGAGTAGAAAGCAGCAAGTACGGAAGCAGCGTGGCTGACCATTGCCCGCAGCAAAGGGCTGCGCACCACAGCAGGCTGTCGATTTCTTGGTTTTCAGCTCAAGGCTGGATCCTCTCTGGCAGAAGTGCTTTTTGTGAAGCACAGGTCGTTGGGGCCCACCCAGAATGATTTGCTGACAGTTCTGCAAAAGTGAATTATGCTGTTTAGAACAACTCTGTTTACACTACATATATGGACCATGCAAGGTTCGGCCCTGAATAATCACAATCTTAACATCCTGAACTGTATCAGATAGATTAAAAGCTGAGAGATTTTTTTTTTAAAGGAAAACAGACTGAAATCCACGGCAATGAGCTCCATTTCAGGGTGCATGACTGCTGCAATACTTACATCACCTTGGGAAAGTCATTTTACATCTAGCAAGACAGATAAGAGCATTGACCTACCCTCTGGGCTCCTACGATACTTAAAATATTTAAGAGGTATACGTGCTTAGATACTAAAATGATGTAAATGCAGAAGGCAGCAGGCATTTGAAAAAGTTTATAGTAGCACTAATTACTATCTTTCAGACTTTAAAGAGCACCCCTGCACACAGGAGAAAGGGAAATCCTCTGGACTCTGGGCAGGTGGTTGGGTCACCAGGATGCATACGCTGTCCCATAAATGGGTTATA
>JAVSBS010011906.1:72374-91805 GCA_033124195.1 Coracias cyanogaster | reverse complement strand
TGTTACTGTACTAAATCTTCCTTATCTCAACTCAAAAAAGGCATTTTGAAACTCTTTTCTGTCCGCGGTGGGGGGGGAGGGTGAGTGACTAAGCATCCATGTGGTGCTCACCTCCTGGCTGGGTCTAAATTATGACAACAGCCAAACCAAATGGTTTGGGCTGGCTGCCTTTGGGTGCCAGTAATTGAGAACAGGATCACACTCAGGAGTGAATGTTCACTCTTTTTTTAAGAGCATGAGTGTAAATTCTGTGTCAGTTAATTCTGTGTCATTCTGTGTCAGTCAGAATGTAAGTCTTATTAGTAAAAAAGCTGAGTTGCTTATGATCTCAGCTTGTCTTTGGAAATAGAATATTACTGCATCATTTTTCTGAGATATATAGTGCCCATAACCATGTATTTTCAAAAGTAGTTGTGTTTTCTTGTAGTCTTATTGCTGCTCCTCTTGTTCAGAATGTGACTCACTTCACAAAGTAAAAGTCCTTCAGAAAATCTGTTACTTCAAAAGCTGAATTCCTTGCTGTCATGTCCCGAGGAACAGTTCTCTTTCTAGTATTTACACAAGGTAGTCTTAAGTGCCATTCTCAAGCAGAGGCAAAACAACAGCAAGAAAAGAACAGTGAACGATTCAGGTTAATTCTGTTCTGAGTACAGGAACATCGAACTGTTCTGCCAATTTGAGTTATAAAGATGGGGGTTTGCAGATCTCAGCTTAGATTTCCCATGTGTCAAACACTAACCATTGCTTCTTACTTTAAAATGGCTTTTTATCTGGCCTTTTTTGGTTACTTTCTTGATCTCTAGGCTATGTCAAGAAAAGTAAGTTGAAGAGTATCAAGAAATATTCCTGTTCAGCCATTGAATTGTTAGAATGGTTGTTGGTAACCATTTTAGCTTTGGACAACTGGCACTGTCTGAATAAGCTTTTGAGCACAGCTTAGTAGCTTTCATGGATCTGAAAACATTCTTAAACATGTTTGGATTTAGCTATGCAGTTTTAGAGTTTAATTGTGTGGACACATACAATTCTGTGACAGGTGGTCTTGGTATCAGAGGATTGTCATGGAAATGTTTCATTTACTAATACCAGTATTGCTTTAGAAATCTATGGATGTGGTCTCATCCAACTTCATCTCCAGAGGTGAATGGTTCTGGTTTTGTTATAATATTTTTGTGCTTTAATATAATGTGCAAAATTGTGCTAACTGATCATTGTATTAGGCTTTATAGAAAAGTGAATCAAATGAAAAATAAACTAGTATCCTGAAAAGCTTTCAATCCTGAAAACGAAGAACAGAGGTGAAGGAAAACAGTAGTGGAAACGGATGAACTTGTAGGATGATTTAGGAAAATGAAGGGTAGGAATATGAAAACAGTATGGTCTAATTTCCTAAGCCTCAGACACACAGATATTTAAATGTGTAGTTAATTGAAAACATGTAAGTAGTTTCTTTAAAATCACAATAAAGTTTATGTTGCAGGAATAAGCGTTATTTGGCACTCTTAGAATAGATGAGTCCCAGAAAAGCAATGGTAGAATAATCCCTTCTTTGATTCTAGAAGGGAGGTGCTAAAACCCTCATGGTAAATTTTTTTTTTGTTTTCTTTTTTTAGCTGTTGCTGTTTATGTGTTTGCTTTTTTCTCCCTAGAAGCAAAGTATGATGTAGGTGTTAAGACTATAAATTTGGGCTTGAGATACACAGATTCCATTTCTTGCTTCACTGTAGATTTTCCTTCTGACTATAAGCATTTTTTACTGGCCGGGACAGCAGGAAGGTACTTGGCCAAAACAGATAAAGCAGTCTAAAGGAGGCATTAAGATGTATTAGTTTCCCCAAATAACCAATGAAAGAAGGATCCAGAAAGCCATCTCTGACAGAGGATACATTTAGGCTGGTGCAGAAAAAAAGGTAAGAGAAACATACTTAGTTTTGTGGAGCATATGTATCCAAAGTGCATAGTGGGAGCTTCTGCCTACTTAGGACTCAGACAAATCAGTCCCTGAAAACAGATGGCTGGTTGATGTTTTTCTGTTTAAATGATGACTAGAGGAAATAGCAGTGGAAATACCTGCTCATCTTAATTTTGAAGCTCAGGAGAAAGGATGGTTCTGAGTTCCAAAGGATAAAAAGTTTCAAGGAGAAAAGTTACTTCATCATCTGGCCAGACATTATGTTGAAGAACACCCATAAACATCACCAGGCTGATCAGGGGAAGCACCTGGAAGACGGAGTTATACAGAAAACCATAATATAGATCTGTATCTAAGCTCTCCTGAAGGACCAGTTTAGGTAGACTTTGAGGTATCAGGAACTTGAGTTCCATGTGTAAAATGAAGATAAAGGCTTTCTTAGGTGGGTTGTGTGATATCCACTTCTCACAGGTTTTCTAAAGAAATACAGGCCACTTAAAAACCCCAGTTCAATACACTTCTAGGTGACCATGATAAGAACAAATCTGTCCTCTGTCAGCTTTGCTACTTTTTATATCTGGCAATTATATTATGGATTCACTTTCACTGCTCCATTCACTGTGTTGATCCTTGATGTGTTACATCTGCTTTCCCTAGTTTTACACTAAACTTTTTGCCTGGCTTTCTGGTTCACTTCAACTATACTTCTTTCACAATAATCCAACTCGCATATCATAGAGATGTAGTCCTCAGCCATTCAGGCAAAGGAGCAGCAATGAATGAGACACTGGTACCTATCCTTGATATTCGGCTTCTCCAAGGGAGCATCTCTTCTGTTTTGGTCAAACTTGTAATTCTCTTTACACTTGAAGTCCTTTTTGGGATTTGGTCTTTGTGCCCTGATGCAGTACGTAGAAAGTACGTGATGATAATCTATTGCAGATCACTGCAGTGCCATATTTGACTTTCACAGACACTGGTTTGAGCTCCTACTATGAAGTGATGAAAACCAGAAAAATGTGCTTATGAGAAGTGTCTGATGATCAAGTCTTTAGACACATATTTTTGGGCCAAGCAAATTGTGAGAAGATTTAACTTTGAAGATATTTGTTTTTCTTCAGGTAAGTAGTTCACTATACTCCTGGATCACACTGTCAGAATTTGGCCAGAAATCCTGCTCTGTCAGACTGGAGACATTATCTGCTGGAATGCCATATTTTACATGAAATGCAAAGCCAAACCAAGATCCAAGTCTGCAGTTGTTGCTACAGAACTTTGCACTCCCAGCAAAAAATACAGCAGAGACTTCAACATTATGGCCAGAATCTAAGTTTTGCTAATGTACTGTGGCAATGCCAATTATTCTTCAGGTTCCATTGCTTGCAGGATTTTTATTTAGCTTTACTGAGAATTATTAGGTGGAAGCAGGTAAAATGACTCTTATGTTTTGGTACCCTGAAATGGATTACAAGTATATAATAGGTACAAAATGTGCTTTTAATTATGATGTGAATTTAACCTTGAAGTTTTTTTATAAAGGTTAAAAAGAAAACAATCAGAGATGGAAAATAGAACTTTCCTCATTGTAACACAAAAATGTGTAATTTAAGATTTTCTGAAGAACAACAGAATCCCTGTAAAGCTGTTGCCAAGAAACCCACTTATTTGATCTATGCCTCCACAGACTTTATTTGAATTTAGTGAGGATGGTATTGGTCACTTCTCTGGTAATTTGTGCTCAGATTTCACTATGGCTTGGCTGTGGAGACCAGGAGTAGCACTGATGAAATGTAGAAAGAAGGTGATGGGAAAGAACAAGTACTGGAGGGAGTGCACTGTGCTGTGTTTCTTGTTAGAGATCATAGTGGTGAATACTTCAGTAGCAAAGGAAGCGGTAAAATAGTAGCCTACTGAAAAAAAAAAAAAAAGAAAGAAAAAAAGAAAAGAAATAACTACGGTTGTGTGACTGATCCTGATGCAATACAAGAAATGGCATCAGAATGCAAATTCTGGTGCAATACCAGATATTGCCTCCCACCTTCTCTGTCTCTCCAGTATTTCCATCAGGTGTGGGATCAAAGGCAGTATCAAAGCCTTAAGATTTAATGAGAAGGAAGATGAAAAAGAGGTAATTTATCACCCTTATAACTACCAGCTGAGATTTTGATTCCAGTGAGAGCACAGAGAATTGGTTACACGGTCTTATCACTGTCAAGGTTACTTCTATGGGAAAGCAGTTTGGTCTACACTTTTCTAGGTTTTCTATTTTGAATATAATTTTTATGTGGTATAATTTGTTACGGATTCATCTCTATAAGAAACAAATATGATAGTTTCACATATAACAGCAAATACCCTTTAAAAGTTATCAATTTCCTAGGTGTTCACTTGATGACATTTGGTCATGAAGACCATTCTGTCTGCATGGTAACCTCAGCTTGAATATCACTGAAGCCTCAAGTTAAGCACAAAGGCAAATGCATTTGTTAGAAAGCTGTATAAACTTTGGCATAAAAAATGAGAAAATAAACCCAAATATTTCATCCAACATTGCAATATGGAGGGGAGAAAAAAGAAGAAGAAGAAAAAAGCAATTACCAGAAATGATTGTGTGTTCAGGACCGCTTGCTTCATTGGAAAGTAAAATGGGCCATATCCAGCTCACCATGCGTGTGGAATATATATCAAACATTACAGCCTGACATCTTCTATTGTCCTGGTTGATGACAGCATGTGTTTGAACAGAAAGGTCATGCCTAGTCATGTGTGCTAAGTGTTTAGCTGGTAGTGCAAAGTCAACACTTTTTTTCCTCTTGTCTCCTTGTTTAGGTAGTAGAACACTGATGCAATACTAAGGGTCAGGATGTTAACTTGAATCCTCAGCTGCAGAATTTTAAATTTTATTCAGTTTCTGCTTCTACAAAACTCTTCCTAGTAATATGTGATCTTACAGTATTCCTTTATCAGGCACGTCAATTTGTCAGTAGTAGTTTTGATTGCTGATGCAATTCCAGACCCAATAAAAATCTATTATGAGGGGAGGTGGACATTTTCGTACTTTATACATATTTACATGTCTGTTTTTAAAGAATCCATATCCACATGCATTTGTGTTACTTATTCAGACTGAGAAGTTGAAAATCAGGGATGCTGAAGGTAAATAATTCTTCCTTCAAATGATGGTAGGTAAGAAGTTAGAGAAATAGTCATTTTTCCCCTCCACACTAAATATTTCTGTTCCTTTTCAAAATATGCGAACTGAACACTAATAGCAATATAAACCTCATGGCAGTATAGCTTTCTTTTCCAGAAATAGGAAAAATGGTGAGATGTGGCATTTGAGATACTATGATCAAATTGACAGACTATTCGATTTTTGATGGAGCAGAAATTCCATTTTCTCCAATAACAAATGCTAGATCCAATGAATTACTATGACCTTAAGCAATTCCGGTTTTATCACTGATGCTTGAATAGTTCCATGTCCTTATTTCCCCTCCTGAGCTTTGATCATCTCATCTGCTCAAAAGGTGCATCTAGACTGCCCTATATTATGTAACTATACAATGCTTAGTAAAATGAAGTTCTTATGACTCCTAGAATCATAGTTCCACTTAAATTTGAATGATAACAACTCGGATCATTTCTAGATGTTGGAGCTCATGGTATAGTGATGCAGAATGGAGGAAGAGCTTTGGCCTTGGTGTTTGTAATCAGTTTAAATTAGAATTCAAATCTTCATAGAAAATGTTCATTTGCAGTATTAGATGGCAGAGTAGTGTGCTGTGTTCGGTGCATTCAGTTGCTACAGTTTTCCAAATACTTGAAAGACTCAACTCTCATGGAAGAAATACAATCCTATCCAAGGCCTCAGTAAAAGAAAAAAAAAATAAAAAGGTTTCTTTCGCAATGTGATGTTGTGTGATTCAGGTGTATGCTGCCATAACAGAAGGAGTCATATTTTGATTGAAGCCTCTGACCAGAGCTGAGCTACAGGCAGTCTCCTCAGGAAGGCACAGAATCCAAACCCTTTTCTTGAAGAGAAAAAGTTGGAAGATGTCCTTGGCACCGTTTATGTCAACACAGAATCTCTCATAAACTCAAGCAATAGTGTAATAAGCATACTCAAAATATCTGCATGTTAGTTTAAAGTCTCTATACCTAGTAAATAGACAAGAAACAAGCTATAATAATAAGAATACCACCATATATATATATTTACTCCAACATTCAGTGTATTTTAAAAATCTGTTACTTCTTTTGGGAAGCAAAAAGGACCATCTGTTCAGGAGGAAATCAATACAGGATGGATTTACTAGGCATAAATTGATCCAAAATAACTTCTCCAATCAAGAAAAAAGACTTTCATAAAGTTTTCAATAAATGCCACTAAGCCCCCATGAGCTCTCATGCAGGAAACTTACATCCAAATGAGGTATTTACTGTCATAGATTTGTTTGTAAGATTAAAAAATAATTATAAAAAGTGGACATATGTTTTCATTATGATAAAAGCAGAGGAAAAAAGACGTTTGATAAAGCTAGCTTACTGGTTCTGATATCTCTTCCGTTGTTCTTTTGGTATGTTCAAGTTCTTGTTGGCAAAGCTAAATATTAAAGCAGATTTAATTAGCAGTACAATATTCATGTATCAGGAAAGGCCATTTAACAAGCCCATACTTGTCAATAGAAAGGTGAATGTCCAATTCCGTAGCGGACAGATTTTTCAAAGAAAAATAATAGCTCTTCAGTCTGCAGTTACTAGATTTATACTATATTTGATGAGGTCAAAGGCTAGGAAAGAGGACTCATCAATGACACGATATAGTAGGTTTACAAAGTCATCACTGGAAACCATAGCCCTCATTAAAAGAAAAAAAAATATCACTGCCAGGCAAATATAAGATTTTATGAGTTTTTAATTAAGTTATACAAACACCTGATTTAAAAGAAGGGAATCAAAAGGAAGAATTTAAATCCTCTAGTTCCTATCTATGCCAATTATGGGCCACGTTCTGTTACTCACCAATATTTTCTTATTCAGCTCAGTCCTTAAATTCAGTGGGACTACATAGCACGGCACTTCTCTGTGTGAGTATGGGTGACATATTTTGTCCAGTGGACTAATCTGCAGAATTGCAACTGATGTTCTAAAAGGGTAGTAGAATTTACCATATAAATGAAGGACATAAGTCAAAAACTTCAGTACAAGCAGAACTATCAGCTAAACCTTAATATATTGAAATGCACAACTCAAGGGGATCTTTGGAAACAATCATTAGTATGTAAAAGGGGAAGAGTTTGATGTGTACCTTGAGCCTAGAGCCTACAACAGTAACTGAATCAAGTCACATACTAAAATAAATTTTCACTTGATTAATTGTTCTCGTCTAGAGTCCTTAAAGAGTTTCTGGTGATGAACAAATCTAAGCATGCCCACAGTCTGTGTGAGTGCACAAAGTTGGTTATATTGAATTCTTGACATGAACCTCAGAACCAAAATGATTCACAAATTAGACAAGGAATTCAAATAGGAATTTGAGCTTTACAGGAACACTTCTCCATGTCTGTGAGTCAAACTGTTCTTCATACGAGTGCTGCTAGAGGCTGTATGTGTCATGCATAGTGAGGCACACTTTCTTCATTAAGGTGAACTGTGGTCATTTTTTGCCAAGTATTTAATATCTTTTGCTGCACAGGTAACTAAATGCTTTAGATTGTTGATCTAATTAAATACAGAATTGTCTGCTTATTGATGTTCGATGTGAAGGGAGTTGCTCTCAGCATGAGGGCACATGTTTGGTGGAAATTCTTCCACTGTCTCTGGTCAATGCTGAGTAAATGCAGTGCCTAGAAATACTGATGTTCTTAGGTTCAGTGGGCTCAACCTGTCATTCTTCACATACTGACGTAACATCATGGAAGACAGATCAGACAAAAAAATAGTTCATACTATGCTTTATGAATATTGAGATGATGTGAAGTTACAGATAAAAGAATGTCAGCTGATGTTATAGTCAACAGACAGAAATATGTTCCTTCAGGTGATTGAGTCATCCTACCTAAGGTAGGAAAAGTATTTTTTCGAGAAGTGTCTGTTTCTCTTCTAAGGAGACCAGAATAGTAGCTTAGCATTTCAAATTACTGTGATGAATCCTACATTAGTCCTGATGGTGCTCTTAACTACCCAGCTAACAGCTGGGGTGTTTCATATGGAACACATCTCAAAACCAGGAATGGCAAAGAAGTGCTGCACCTTTTGATAACTCTGGTAACCAAAGTTTCCTAATAATTCAATATCTCTTGGAGTGATTGTAAAGGTAATGAACAAGGGTCAGGCAGTTTTATTCTTCCAACTTTAGAAAAAGAAATGAGAAGAGATTAGATTCACATTTTGTTTTGGTCAAGAAGTGAAATCTGATTACCCTGAGAACTAGTAGGGCCATTATTGATTCATTAGTGTGTAATCTTATATAGCAATTTCACACAGTATAGTGTGCTCTTTGGTGGCCTAAAACCCTATTTTTTAACACAATAAACAAGGAAACTGATAGTATTAATAGGGGAAGGGAACTACCATAGGTTTCTTTGCTTCAAATAACCCCTCTTGTGGATGGCAGTGCTTCATAATAAAGTCAAAGGTTTCTGTGAGGAAAAGGAGGAAAGAAAAAGGAAACAAACAAAAAAAAAGGAAAGAAAAGAAGCATTCAAGCAACAACTTCTCTTGACAAAGAAACAACAGTCTGAAACAGAGTAAGAAAAAAAATAAAAGACCTGACATTATGTTTTTTCTTAGTCAGTTTCCTTACTTATATCCGGCTTTAAAAAGATTATTTTAATTACCTACCTCAGTTAATCTAAGATATATGAATACAGGAAGATTCATTCATGCAACATATTTTCCATTTATCTTGTCTAAATTTTCCCCTCCCTGTATCTTCCAAAGGATGCAGTGTAAATGGGTTCTTGATAATAGAATCTTAAAAAATAGTGTATATGAGAATATTGTGAACAGATTATTTTTCAATTAAATTATTTTTCCATTAGAAGAGTATCTGTTGAATATTTTTCACCTTGGCTTTAAAGTGCTTCATTTATTTATTTAATGAAGACATGGATGACAATGCATTCATTCTAAATTTTAGTTTTCATAATGGAGTGGCCTTTTCAGTCTTGCAGCAGAACCCATAATTTCCTGCGCTGAGGGCTGTACAAACATACAAGAAAGGGATCGCTCTTACTCTGATTAATTTATTATCTAACAGATAATAAAAGCCAGACATAGGATACACCTACATGGGCACTTGCCCTCTTAGCAGACATGAGCTCATTCTATTTGCATCCAAAGCAGATGGAAATTTTCTCTGCCTGTGCTGCACATTAACGAGAAGCCTTGTGAATACAAATAACATGGTGTTTAGTCCAAGCTACTGAGTGTGATGAAAGATGTTATATCTCAACTCGCACTTAGAGTTTCCTGCAGCATCTGCTCAAGAATATAGAGGAAGCGAGCTCTAGTCTTTCTGAAAAATATTATATAGATAACTCTGAAGAATGGAAGATGGCTATATGGAAGAGGGTAACATGATTTTTGCAGATGTCTGGAGGGGCAAGATAAAGGACAGGAGCAGATATTCCTTGGGGAAGAACCGAGTAACTGCAAATTAAAGTACAATGCTCAGTCTAAGGTGGAATCAGTGTGCTTGAGCCTACTAGAGTTAATAATGACTGAGAGTCATTTAACTCTTGGAGTGGGCATTTAACTGTCTAATAATTAGCTTTATTAACTCAGCTACTCACTTGTGTTCCCTCTGGAGTGAATGGAGAAAAGCAGACCCAGACAAGTTACCTGTCCGATCATCTCAGACACTTAAGCTATGATGGACAAAATCATCTGCAGGCAATACTTTTCTCTCCCTGCTGACTACTAAAAAAAAATATTGCGCTTTCCATTTTCAGGTTACAGAACTGTTTCCTCAGGACTTTGATGTTTCCTTGAATTTGCAATCTCTGTGTTGACCTGTAACTCATTACTCAGCTTCTACAGGATGTTATTTTTATTTTCCTTCAATAACCTTATTTTCTGGACTTTTTTTTTCCCCTCTATTTTCTGCTGTTTAGCTCTGCAGATTCCCAGTCATCAACCCCACCCATAAAAAAAAAAAAAAAAAAAAAAAAAAAATCAACTAAGAGTGGTGAGAAAAATAAAAGTGATTACGAATCCATTTAAACTCACCCTCACTCCAAGCTGAAATTATCCTGTTCACTGAGGCACAGGTGGTGATTTTCCTAACTTGATTTGGTCATTAAAAATCCTCTAGCTGCTTCAATACTTTCTCCCTGAGGCCTCTATCAGCACTCTCTTCTCCAGTGATTAGAATAGAGCCGATTGGCCTTCTGAACTTATTACAACCCTTTTTCTAATGATCTCATAATGACTGCAAACCTGAGCCCAGCAACCTGACAGATAATGATGTCAATTATGCAAAACAGAAATGATAGCTTTGAACCTAATATACCTATTTGGAACTTGGTTGGGTGGGGGGGTTGCTTATTTGTAGTTTCACTAACTGTCATATTTCAAAATGTCAGTAGAAGTTATTAACGGGGAGGTTGGGGAACACACAAAAAGATGCTGTTAACAGGACCCTTGATAAATTTTTAAAAGAAGGTTAGTCGTGCTTCTTTTCCTTCTTCCCTAAAAGACTTCTGTTGGTTTTTGACTTGTGCTATTTCAGTGATATTTTACAACTTTAGTTCATTCTTTTTGTTCTCCAGTGGAATACCTGTGGAAAATCCTAAGGCTTGTAGGCATGTCAACAGTCAGTGTAAGTGAATTTACATTTTATGACCATTTATTAATAAAATCACTTTGTAATCATTTAACTATGAAGACTTTAAAAATATATTATTATTAATAATAATTTATTATTGTTGTTTTGTTGTGGTTTAACGACTTAGGAAATTCCAAATTCCTTTTGGATGTGAACAGCAACTTCAGCTCTGTAGTAAAGGCCTTTATCATATAACTAGTTATAGATTAAAATACTAGAAAGAATTTAAGGCAAAACTAAGAGACATTTAGCTTTCAACCTTGAATAAACCAAAATTTGTTCAGCTTTCTCATAAAGTTCCTGTAACTTTGCATGAAAGTGGTACTTATATCAGATGTACCATGATGAAGCTCAGCCTGAGTTAGGACACCACACCACACAGACAGTGACAAAAGTGGAATCCCTGTCCCAGCCAAGTTCTCTCTTTACTAATCTGCATTGTCCTGGTCGCAGTTATTCTCACCTTCCTGTGGTCCCCAGGCAACAGTAATCTCCTCGCTCTTAATTCTCATGATATTTTGATAATCCCCAATGCTCTGATCTTTTTTAGACCTCAAAGATTATGTTTCACAGTTCTAAAATGTAATAAATTTTTATCAGGATAGGAGTCTTCCCCAGAGTAGCTAAAGAAGTTGTAGGTTCAGAACATTTGGTGTGACTACTTGGTGTGAGAAAATGAAGCCTGTTAGCCCTGAACAAAGAAAACTGCAGTCTTAGATATGCAAAGAAGTCAATGATATGGAGAGGGACAATTATGTGATGGGAATAATGATGTTACAGAAGGAGGAATGTGCTTTAGAGTAGTGTTTCAGTATAAGGCTGGATCTGGAACATGTGGAAATTACATGTTTATTCCTAACCGATTATGACCAGAAGGCAACAATCTTTCAAAGTGATATGTTATGTTGCCTTTTTAAAAAAGCAGGGGTAATACTGCAGCCAGTTCCAGGAGTGGAACAAAAAGCGCCTGAAATCAATGCAAATAGATACATAATATTCTGCAGGTCTGATCCAGTACATAATAAAATTGACAGAAGAGCTCCTATTGATTTCCATAATGCTAGACCAAACCTCAGGTGGCAGAAATGTATCCCAAAAGATGACTCAAACTTTGTTATTTTTCTGACATTATGAAAAAACAAATGCATGGATTTTTCAAAATCAGATACTTTTCACAGGGCTTCAGGATCCAATAATTTGTACTGAATCATAAGTACTCTTTATATAATTCATTAGAACACATATTTGCAGATGAATATTTAAATGGTATTATTTATAGTTAGGATAAGAAATGTACTTGCAATGATCTCAGTATTTTCCAGTAGAGAGAGATGGTGAGAAATCCTACGCAGGGGTAAACTCAGAAATCAGAATTGAAAAAATGTTATTGAACCATCCAACTGTAATATCATCTCACTATAAATGTAAGATTTTTTTTTACAGTGGTGATACTGTGTCATTCATTTTTTGTCACAAAGGGTGACAATTTCCATCACTGATACACACCACTTATAAGATACTACCTGCCCCGGAGATAAATGCCTCTACTGTGGTGATCATGTTTGTTCTACATGCCTGCCCCATCTTGTGACACTGAGCAGCTTGTACAAGTCGAGTGACTTCTTTGGGAGATTATGTAAAAAATCCGAAA
This sequence comes from Coracias cyanogaster, assembly GCA_033124195.1. Taxonomy (NCBI): domain Eukaryota; kingdom Metazoa; phylum Chordata; class Aves; order Coraciiformes; family Coraciidae; genus Coracias; species Coracias cyanogaster. The sequence goes on along the minus strand of JAVSBS010011906.1, from coordinate 79,409 downwards.
AGCCAGAAAAAAAACCAGAGAGAGCAGATTAAGGATGTGAACGTTGAGATTTTAAGTGGTATTTCCATGCTTGCCTTTCTAGGTGGCTGCAGCCAAATCACCAGTCATGACTGTATCTCTGTTACATTGTCAGTAAAATGGAAACTCAACACTTCTCTCCCTGTGTATCTTTCCTAGAGATTAATGGATGTTGTAAATCTTTAGATAATTTCACTGAACTCATGGTTTTTTACAGGCATTGCCCACAAGTTGTCCACTAATAAAACAAACAAGTAAGATGTAATTCATTCCTCTGCTGCACAGGTTGTATGTAGATGAAGATAATAAGGTATTTTTATCTAAAAATATTTTCCTTGCTATTAGATCTTTTTAGACTAAGAGTGTTTTATTCTTTACTGTACCTCTGTATTTTCCCCATGTTCCCTACAGTGATGCCTCCACCAAGACCTGAATCTTTGCAGGTCTTTCCTGGCATCAAGAAAGATTATTTATTACTTACTGGTGACAGAGAGGGACAGATGACAATTACTAAAGAACTTATTTTCAGGGTGGAGTAGTTATAGAGGAATAAAGGGAGGCTGTAGATTTTGTGTATAGCTTCTTTTGTTAGTCACTTTTTCCAGATTCAAAACCATCTGATTTTTTTTTATGTGAATTTGTGTCTGTTGTTTTGGTTTGGGGTTTTTTTTATGCTTGGAATTGGAGATAAGATTCTAGTTATATTCTCATTCAGAAACAATCAACTTACTGCTCGGATTTTTGTGCCTGCAGCCCAGCATAGTGCTACTAAAGACTTTGTGCTCTTGTAACACATGTTCATGTCTAATTTGCTCTTCACTACCACTTCTTAGTGTTTCACTACAATAAGCACACCGACCCAGAAAGTGCTTGCTTGGGCTGCAGCGCTTTGAATTTTACAACATCTTTAATTTCTGTGAGAAAAACTACCATTGTGGAACAGTCCCACTTTAAAATACTTTCTTTCAAACACTCCAGTGCAATGACAAGGTATGGTACATGCAGTAAGTGTTGCAGCACTCCAAACCCAGAGATATTCAATTTCCATCTTACATTTAATTGATTGTTTAATATTAGCAGTTGTTGCTGAGGGGTATGTTAAAAGTAGAATTAACATTGAAGGAAATAAGTGCAACCAAAGATACATCTGTAATACCAGTGCTTTTATTTTCTCTACATGCAGTTACAGCTTGTGTGATGGATAGGAGAATTACTCTTTTTGTCCAAAGAAAAAGGTATAAAGCTATAGTTATTAAAGAGCAACAGGGGAAATAGATATCACATGTGAATGTGTCCAGCACTCTCATATTGGTGGGAAAGAAAAGCAAAATCGTACGTACCAGGTGTAACTAATGTTCCAGTTCAGCTGCTGTGCCCACTTTCCTTAATATTTTACTTCTAGATGTAATAACCTTTTTCTTTTGAAAATTACAGAAAGTTATTAGTTTTCCTATAAGCTATAAATTCTATCAGGGTAGGAACAGGCTTGCATGTCTCTGAGAATATGACTAACTCAGATATTAGTTTTCTCACTACTTAAAAAAATAGTTTATTATTATGTATTAACCTCTATATGTCAAACAGTACAAGTCCCGGACCTTTAAAGTAAAAGCCTACTGCATTTTAGCACTTTAGAAATACACATCAAAAGAAATACAACCCTGAAGAGTTTGCAATGCAAAGATAAAACATAACACAGCAGGCAAGTACGACAGACAGATGGTGAGAAAACAAGGTACCAAGAGGACGGTTGCTACTGGTGTCATAAGCAGCAGTCATGACCCACCAGCTGCCTACCTGCTGTCTGGAATTTCATACATGCTCTTACAGAGATCAGAAGAGGAAAATGAGTGAGGTGGCTCTTGGCTAGAAATGTGGCAAAAAGACTTCAGTGGGAGTTTGGAGTTGTTATCATATCTCATGGTTTGGCAAAGCCCTTGGGGATGGGGGTAAGTAGGATTGTGCATTCACCTTTCCTAAGACCATCCTTGGACTGACTGACTTCATGGGTTTGTTTATCTTGTCTCCCTATAACTCAACAACATTATTTGTAAGGGACACCGGCATTACAAATCGACCTTGCTGAAATTCTGTATTTGGCAGTCATAAAGAAGACTTCTGGGGCACGAGAAAGTGGAGACCTATAACCAGCAGTAGATACAACCATGAAACTTGAGAAGGCAAAGTATGCTACATTCACTGCTGTTCAGTCACCTCACGGTCTTTGTTATCCTTGTACTCGTGACAAATTCAAAACTGTCCCTGTGTAAAAAAAATCATGAGAGTTCATAGATGTCAATATACTGCAGAGCATGTGTTTGTACAGCTGCTTACAGAGTATCAATGTAGCCCTGATCCCGGCTGGGCAATCTCAGTGACACTCCAGTACTCAGTTCATCCTGCAGTCCTCCAGGTTGACCTTTGAGACTTGGAGAATGTGTGTGGGACTTAATTTGTGGCTGAGAGCATCTCCTTCCATTTGTCAGTGATGACAATGAATTTCCTTCCCACGTGCTTGCCAGCAGCTAATTATTTCCTCCCTCCTCCAGTCCACAGTGAGCAATGAGATCTTAAGCCACAAATAACAGCAGTTTATTAATACAAAAGGGAAGCTGGTAACCACAACAAGTTCTTGTGTGGGTTTGCCTAGTGGAATGATACCTTCTGGAGATAGGCTGCCCTTTAAGGTCTGGTCTTCATGGCAGTTATTTACTTAATGTTACAATGGAAGTGAAAAAACGAATCATAACATGCACATAAAAATCTCCCAGTGTCTGGTCATGCAGCTCCCTCACACAATCAGGTTATCAAGGAAACTGTCATTTGCAAAACCCTTCTGTTTGGAAATGTGCTTGCAGTATAGGGCAACTATATGGGAAACGTATTTTCAAAATGTTTGAAAAAAGTGAAAAAAAGACCTGGAAAATCCTATCCTGCCACCACCCTTTTCTAAGTCCAAAGAACAGATTGTCTAGTAGTGGAGTTACCATGAAAAGTGTTTGGTTGTTCTCTGATGGATAAGTGTCTTATTATTATTTCTCATCTAAAACACTGGGGAGAAAAAGGCCACTATTTAAAGATCACTAAATAAAAATCATCTTTGGCTCAATGCTTCCTTGATCCACAATAAATCAGTGAAGAGGAAAACACTGAGAAAACTATCATTATAATGAATAAAATAATTGGTTGGGATCAGTCTCTGGAGGTCTTTTAATACAACTTCCTCCTTTGAGCAAGACTGTCCATGCTGGGCTGGCAAAGGCTTGCCTAGCCGTATCTGGAAGACTTCCAAGGACAGAGATTCCAAAAGGGTGGTTCGTTAATTTGAGCACCTGACGGCTGTTACGTTCTTAATTTCATAAGCATGTCCACAATTTAGAAACAGAATATGGGGCTACATGAACCTTCAGTATGACCTAGTATGACTATTTATACATTCTCACATTAAGTTATTTTTTATAGTTCTTTTTTATTTCATTTTCCATTGATAGCAATGTTCCTACATCCAGTTCCAGAATCCAGCTCCTGAATCCAATTCTTGTCTGCTGTTGAGCCCAGTCTGGGACCTCCCCAGTGCCTGCTCCACAGCATCGGTAGTGATGGTGACATAATTATCATCAGAGTTCAATACTGATTTTGTATACATTTGTACATATTTCATTTTATTGTTACTATTTTCATTACAGCTCTTTTAGTTTTCTTTTCAAACTCGTCAGTCTCCCTTAGTTAATTCCTCTTCTTCTTTGGGAAGGAAAAGGGTTTAATAGAGAGTGTCTATCATTTGTCTAGTGGCTGGCACAGCCCTTACCCTTGACACAGCCCATAGAGAGTCCATGCTGGACCAGGATCCTGGCAGGATCTGTGGTCCATGGAGAGGAGCCCAGGCAGGAGCAGGTTTTCTGGCAGGACCTGTCACTGTGTGGGGAACCCCCACTGGAGCAGTCTGTTTGTGAAGGACTGCACCCTGTGGAAAGGACCCATTCTGGAGCCATGCATGGAGAACTGCAGCCCATGGGTGTGGGGGGGTCCGTGAAGCTGTGGGGGTTCGGTCCCTGCCGGGAGCCCACAAGCCGCCCCTCGGACAGAAAAAAAACCTGCAGAAGGGGTTAGAGGTGCCTTTGCGAGCTGAGATGAGGAGAGTTTAACACAGTAACACACAGGAAACAATCAGAACAACAGCAGCAAGCTGTACAAAACAAACGGCACCGAGCGCACAGACAAGGCAGAGCAGCCCCGTGCCGCAAGACCGCCCCACAGAAGCGGAACTGCCCTGGAACCGGAAGTAGCCCAAAACCGGAAGTAGCCCGGAGCGCGCGGTGGGGCTGAGGGTAGCGGGGTGCAGAATAGTCCGGCTGCGACTCCTGCTGACTGAATTAACCGTGTCCTGACCGAACCAGGACAGTGTGAAGGACTTTATCCCATGAGAAAGAGATCATGCTACAGCAGGACAGGAGCGTGAGTAAGAAGGAGAGGCAGAGATGAAGCATTATGTGCGATCTGCAACCCCATTACCAATCCCCCTGCGTCACTCAGGGGGAGGAGATGGAAGAGTTGGGAGTAACATTGAGCCTGGGAAGAAGGAAGAGATGGAGGAAAGGTGTACCTAAATTTATTCTTATTTCTAAGTCTCCTACTCTGTTTTTGACTGCCAATAAATTAAATTAATGTTCCCCAATCCAAGTCTGTTTTGCCCATGACAGTAACTGGTCAGTAATCTCCCAGTTGTTCCAGTTGTTATATTGACCCACAAGGCTTTTGTCGTATTTTCTCCTCCCCTGTTGATGGAAGGGGATTTTTAGAGTGGCTTCGTGGACACCTGGTGATGGGCTAAGGTTAACCCACCAAAGAACCTAAGTACAGATCAGCACTCCAAGTGCAGTTCAGAAATAGGTAGTAACCTGAACTGTCTCTTTTTTTTTTTTTTTTATCACTGTGTCCTTCACTTTTACAAAAGACTAAATTCTTCAAAGGAAAACCTGAATAATTCCAATAATAACAGTTAAAAAAAAAAAACAAACAAAGCCACCACTGGCAATAATAAGTCAGTATTTCCTATGCTATGCGTATTTGGCAGTGGGACTGGGAAAAATGGATCCTTCAGTTAAATTAAATCATACATGGTTTGCTGCATCTATGAATTAGCTGCATAAAGATAACCAAGGCAGGTAAATGCTGAATGAAACTGGGTGATGTACATTGGAGAACCAATTGCATCTGTTAGCAAACAGCCTTTATATTAGCGTGCCCACTAAACACTGATGCCAAGCAAACACTTGAATGGCTGCAGGTCCTAATTTCATAATTGGTATGGAAATGCTGGAAGCAATGGAAATATGTTGATTTGGGCTACCTAGCAAAGAGTAACCAATGCCTTAAACAGAACATTATTCTGAAAAATATCTGTGTTCTCTCTGTGACTGCCACAACTGAGATGAGATTTTCTTAATCTAATTTGCAGGATGTGTTTCAATTCAGAAATTAGACCTTCCATTTACTCCACATGTCTCTAAATCACAGCTTTTGGAACCTACATCTTTTTAGATAGTTCAGGCTATGATACACTCTGGGCCAGAGTCTGAGCCAGGATCTTAGCATAAAGCTTTGTCCAAATTAAAGAAGCTTTCAGGGAATATCTTTGCCATTTTAAGTCAGATATCGTGAAGCTCATCTCAGATGACATCATTGCCCTACACCCTCCAAATATTGAGTTTGCTATTAATACCATTTTTTCATTAATACTTTCACTCTCAGTGAAATGTGGCCATTCCTGTCACAGCTTTGCTGCCACATATACCATCATTTTTCTTTTTTTAAAAAGCACTAGTTCCTACAGTAATTTTTGTGTCTAAATACATCTGACTTGAATTGCTAAGGCAGAGAAGAAAGTTCCAGAGGATGAACAGCTGGAAATGATTAAATGTTACTTTAAATTAAAAGCTGAACAAACTCATTTTATGGTCACAGAAGAGAGGTCCTAATACAAGTATATACATGGTCTTTAGATTGACTCCACTACAAGGCCGTGAGAAGCCTGGCTTCATTTTCTTGATGACCTTCTTTAAGTTTCCTGGGAGGCTTCTGTAAGGTCCTCTGAAGCTATCCCTTCTTCAGGCTGAGCAAGCTCCAGTTCCTCAGCCTCTCCTCACTGTGTAATTTCTCTGTCTTGACCATCTCGGTGCTCTTTACTGAACTTGTTCCAGTTTTTATGGTTGTCTTTCTTGACTCAATATTCTAGACATAGTGGACTGGTTCTATGCATTTTATCAATCAAACACATGATCTCAGCATAAAACTCATCAATAGAGGGTAAGTTTGGGCTGCCTTTCTAGCTCACTGTGAAAAAATGCAAAGTGGCTACCTATATTGAATACCTCTGTTAAATACTGTTCTCTTCACTGACTGCAGAGAGCAGGAGAGACCATAAAGTGTGGTAGTTTAGTTTAGTATGGGTGGTAAAATATCCCATGGTTAAAGATAAGGAAGAAGAATATCATACTTGTAGACTGCTTTGTAATGTCAGGTTAAAATTGATTCATAGAATCATAAAATGTTTTAGGATGGAAGAGACACCTAGAGGTCATCTGGTTCAACCTCCTTACACAAGTAGGGACATTTTTACCTAGGTCAGGTTGCTAAGTGACTCATCAAGCCTGACCTTGAATGATTCCAGGGATGGGACCTCCACCACCTCTCTGGGCAGCCCATTCCAGTGATCTATCACCCTCATGTTGAAGAACTTTTTTCTAATATTCAGCCTAAATCTATCCTTTCCTAGCTTAAAACCATTACTCCTTGTGCTATCATTACAAACCCTTTTAAATAGACCTTCCCCTGCCTTCCTGCAGGCCCCCTTCAGGTACTGGAAGGTCACTATAAGGTCTTTCCAGAGCCTTCTCTTCCCCAGGCTGAACAGCCCAACTCTCTCAGCCTGTCTTCATATGAGAGATGCTCCATTCCCCTGATCATTTTGGTGGCCCTCCTCTGGACACACTCCAATATGTCCACATCCTTCTTGTG
>JAVSBS010011906.1:48541-68817 GCA_033124195.1 Coracias cyanogaster | reverse complement strand
TTTCTTTTTATTTTTTCTTTTTTTTTTCTTTTTCTTTTTCTTTTTCCTTTTTCTTTTTCTTTTTCTCTTTTCCTTTTCCTTTTTCTTTTTCTTTTTCTTTTCCTCTTCCTCTTCCTTCCTTCCTCTTCCTTTCTTTCTTCCTTCCTTGCTTCCCTCCCTCCCTCCCTCCCATGATGTTCCATTATGACTGCAAAGATTCATTCCTATCCAAAGTGAACCTCATTTTAATTTGTTGGTTTGTTTTTTTTTTTTCAGTTACAATAGAAAACCTGGAAAAAAATTGCCAATAAATGATTGGTTTACCAGTAAGAAGATCTGTATTTTCCCAAACCTATCTATTCCTCTTTTTCTTTTATTTACGATTACTGGACTACATACACATGAACAATGCATTTGAAAATTTCTATTTGAAAATTTCTGGTTTTTCCTCTTTCAGCTTTTCTGCACCAAACAGCTATGTTGAGGGGGATTTCTATCTAATCTAAGTTATTTATGAAACACTTATCAAAACCTGATTTTTACCTCTGTACTTTGTAGAAAATCAATTTTATGGAGATGACAGTTTATTTCGAGACTTTAGATAATATGGTGGTTACACAGAGCTTTGCAGACCAGACCCTGAAGGAGAGACTTATAAATGAACTGTAACCAACACTTTTGCTCACAGTTCAGACCATTTAACAGCTCAGCATGAAAAGGCCCATACAGTAAGGGCAGGGATAATTTGTTGCGAAGTCCCAAGATTAAAATTTTGATTTATGAAATATGCCTTTTCTTCAGTTGCTCCTACAAGGACTCCTAGCTATTGTAAATGTGCCTTTCTGGATTAGGCTGTAATGATTAAAATAATGTCTCCCACTGAAAGTAAGTGTTTAACACTGAATAGGAAATGATGCACTTAAAATTTTCAGTATGAAAATTCAATGATAATAACAATTTACAGCATAAAACTACAGGGCCTGATTAAGTTTGACATCAGCATGAACTCTAACAAGACATTACCAAGAAAAATAACACACTCAAATCAGACGATTCAGCTCTTACCACATTAAGGAAGTAATAAGCTTCTAATATTTCTACTGAAAGACAGCAAAAATAGAAAAGCATCTTTCCATCAGATGTTTTAACAGAAAATCTAAACAGAGAAAGAAGAGAGGAAATCTAGCTTAAGCAGAAGCAAAGCAAGAGTTGCCAGAGACTGACCTATATTTGAAAAATAAAACAGCTCAACTGCAGTTCTCGCTGCAGCTCTAAGAATGAAATTTCAAGTATTTTCTATGGCTTCCTATGAAATGGTGATGATCCAATCTGAATCAGTGCAGCAGCTGTTGCAATGATCTATAGGAATTATCAGTAATAAGTCTCAGAGGAGGTTGAAAATGTGCACTGTGAGCAGCTGAATCCTTCTCACCTCCTGCTGGACAGCAGTTCCTTCTTACTCTGATCCATATGCGAGGAGTACCAGAGGGCAATCAAGTTGCCTTGTTATTTTCCTACTCTGTGAGCAGCATTATTTTATAATGAACCTCGATCAGACTTCATGATTTTTGCAAGTCAGAGAACCTGCTTCATCTTGCCCCCTTGTAATGGGATTTGCAAAGCAATTATACATCCCTGTCTCAGTTGATGTGCCTCAGACTAAAACCTTACACATGACTGCGTCAGTTTATCACAGTAGCACATACACTCTATATCACACCTATGCTACCCCTCACAACAGTCAAAGAAATTAAAGAAAAAAAAACTGGGAAGTTTCTAGCTGTTGTTTCTGCAGTTATTTTCCCAGTCTCTTTAAGGCTGACAACACCCTCTGTTTGCATCCACAGCTCTCCACGTGCATTTAAAAGGCTGGGAATATGTTGATTCTTCTTTACAGAATAACTGAAGAGAAATAAATCATCTTCCTCACAAACAAAGGAATTCTGTGTTCTTCTGAACAAGCCTCTGGGACAACTCAGTGCACTGTAACAGACCACGGTGGAGACTGCAGTGTGGTGGAGATATGAGGCAAAGAAAATCTGCACGGTCAGGATTTCAGCCAGAGTATCTTTGCACACTAAAAAGGCCAAAAAACCTCCTGCTTTGTTCAGCAGTCATAAAGTTGAGACTCTTGGCAGTTTAACATGGAAATGGAAGGTGTGCTGACTAAACTGATAATGGATTGTATGGGTACACATGAAAACAGACATGTGGAATGAAAAAGGAATTTAAAGAGTTCTCCCTAATTCCTTTCAGTCAGGAAAATTAAAAAAAAAAAAAAAGGTTTGTTAAAAGGTGAAAATCATCTTATGATTTTATCCAGTTCATATGTCTGCAGAGCAGGTTGCTAAGGTCATATGAGAACATAGAAGGCAGTATATCCATGAAGGGTTGACAGAGAGAGCAGGGATGCTGAGTTCCAGCTAGTAGCCTGCGAAGTAGGGAACACCTAAACCAGACAGGACCTTGATGTGGGGTTTATTAAGCTCAGAAACTCTAAATAATAGAATAGAATCATATAATTGTTTAGGTTGGAAAAGAACTTTAAGATCAAGTCCAACCATTAACCTAACACTGCTAAGTCTGCCACTAAGCCATGTCCCTAAGCACACCATCTACACACCTTTTAAATAATATCTTACCTGGATTATAATGTTTTTCAAAATTGTGGGTTTTTTGCTCTTCCTCTTTTTTTTTTTTTTCTTTTTTTGAGGAGGGTCAGGAGGATGAAAATATCTGTGATCTTATAATGTTTAAAGGTCCAGATGTGGCAACTTCCCAGCCAACAGATTTTTCACAGTATTTTGCCCTGCTCTGTCTCTGTTGATCTCTTCTATATGCTACAGTACATCTGTTCTCTCTGGTTATTTTCACTGCAAGCTGGCAGGTTTTGTTTCTCTTCCAACACACCAAGTTAAAAAATAAATAATCCTGCATTGTGTATAAAATGCATTCTCATGAGATCAACCCTCTCCTAATGAAGTCAGTTGTTTTATTTTTTTCATATACCAGATCATTTACTCTGAGATGATATTAAGTTACAACTGGAATCACAATTGACACCTGGCAGTGCACTAAACAATATGGGGCTTCCAATCTACATCATTAGTTGCTCATGCTTTGCTGAATCTCTGCTCATTAAACTCCAAATCCTCTCTCCAGTGAAGTCTCGGCAGCTTGTTGGTCACTGGGGAGTTCCTACTGAAAGAAAGAGGTAGGGACACTCCACAAATGCCACAAAAATTGCAGACTGGAGGAGCTGTCCAGATGTCTGTGCTTCTAGCTTCATCTATTCTGGCAGAAAGTGCTAGATGATATGTATGATGGTGGATCCATCATTATACTTTCCCTTTCCCTCATTTGCATTAAATCCCTGATGCACGTTGGCAAACTCAATCTTTAAAGAGGAGCTGGAGATACCCATTACAAATATAGCATCCTCCAATCAGCGGAGATATGTTAGCTGTTGTGCAGGAACAGCTATCACTTTCCACAGAGATAAGGACCAAAGGGAGATACTTCCAATGCTATAAAACCCAAGTAGTTTGATGGTGAGCCATAGAAATATATTTCTGGAGTCAAGCAGATGCAGAAATCGCTTTCCTGCCTGGTTTACAAATTAGCTGTGGACATAATACGTCTATATTATGCTGGTATCATTTTACGCTGCCATCAGTTGCCTGATCACACAGGCCAACACTGAACTCAGCAACATTCCCTCACAGGTCTTCTTTCAGACAGTCCTGCCATAGGTTCCTGTGGGCCCAGCTCCTCTGCTGCCCACTGTGGTGCCAGCATTGCCTGCTGGACACAACAGGTCAGAGATGGCTCCCTCAGTGGCCCTTCACATGGAAGGCACCACCAGGAGCTCAGCAAGATGCAACCAGCCACAGCAGAAGCAACATCCAACAGGAAGCTCCTCCAGCTAATTGGCTCCTGGTTGATATAAGCCTGGCCTTGCCCACCACCCCAACCACAACCACCTGGGTGGGGGCAGAGCCACAAAGACACAGATGGGCCAGGTTCTGCCTCTGGAACATGAAGCCAATAGGAAAAACAAAACATTCTGAGGCCTACAACTCAGGCCCCAGCACTTCAGTGTATGGCTCAGATCTCAACCGCAGGACAAATCTAGGGAACATTCTCTGATTCATAATGTCTAGTACTGTTTCGGTACATGTTTTGTAGCTGTGAAAAAAACCAAACGCCATTTAAATGGAAAGTGTCCCCCCTGCTAGATAGGCCAAGTTAGCTTTGTGGTCTGGGATTTGTAACCCCTAAGAGCAGACAGTGCAGGAACATTGAATAATTTCTTCCAGCTGAGACAAACTATTGGCTTAGTCAAGAGGTAATGTTACTGTGACTCATTGAGCAGTTTTTGACCATGTACACAGTGTGGCTAGATTAGGTCTTACGTGAAGCAATATAAAAGAACTACTTGAATCAGGATCAACTAGAGGCTAAGAAGCTCCTTTCCAGCTCAAGCTCTCTCTGGTGTTTAGTGCCAGTGGGCAGGTACCTCATAAGTGATAGAAGAAGTAAAATTGGATGTTGAAGTAATTCATGTTCACTGGTGGTTGTGGGAAAAAAAAAAAAACACCAACCAAAAATGTATTAAATACTGATTGATAAAGTGAAGAAGGATTTGGAATGCAGAGAGGGCCAGTTTTGAAAGTGCTTTCAGAAGTGATGGATTTACTTCAGGACTAAAGAACAGCTGCAGGTGTTACATTGGTCACCTTCAGCCTTGCAAAATTGACCTTTGCAGCAGGGAAGAAACTAGTGATGTTAACTGGAGACAGTTCTTGGAAGTAGAGAGAATGGTATTTTGAATGGATTTCGCAAAGAACACATGAAGTGTAGGAAGTGAGATATTTTATGTGTTTCTGTGCTTGTTTACTTCAGAAGTAAGTATTATGGGTTGTGAGGATTCTGCTTACTCCTGTAACACTCAACAGTGACATTCAGCATGAAAAAAATCAACGTTGCCTATACTTATATAGACTGGATGAACTCTCATCAGACTCTTTTCACTACTAGAAGAGCAGTGAAAGTTCTAAATTAATTTGTAGTGAACAGAAAAAGCCACAAATAAGGACAGAAGACTATCTGCAAAGCTAGTTGTCCTTGAGATACTGAGTGGATCTGAGTGGTTTACAATGGTGCTCTGCAAGTTCACTGGGAATATATGAAATACTTCTATCATACCCATAAATGGTAAGAATATCACTATCTGCACTTTTCATGGATTTTTTTTTTTAATTGGTGCATTGAGAAAATGTGGAAGAAAGTGATAGATTAGCGTAGACATATGTGGTGGAGAAAAAAATATTTTTTGATAACACATTATATTTATTGGTTTTAGATTTACTAGAATAGTTGGAAACAATGAGAAAGGAAAACTGCTGCCTAATTGCCACTGAAGTAATACAAGTTTTGCTTTGTTTTGTCTTAAGAATTTCAGAACTTCTTGCTTAAAATGAATTTAATTCTTTTTCTATCTGAGATACCTGTATTATCACTCCTGACAGGAGAAGACTTATTTTCTTTACTATATAAATGAAAATGAGGCCTTGAACAGGGGACATCAGAGGGGTGTCCATAGACATGTCCTAGCTTTACGTTTTTTCACATATACTGAAGCTTTTCCATTTTATCCTTGCTATGAGAACAACTGAAAGGCTAAGGTCTTTGTTTAATGACCTTTACATACAATAAGTTGAATGTGACTGGTTTACTTTGGGAGATAATGAGGACAGAACTAACTGAGGAAATCTATCAGGCAAGATTTATTGGTGAAGAGCTGCATGTTATTGACAACTGGACAATAAATAGGGCAGCTATGTAAGTACTTGTACTGATTTTGACTGGCATAGTTTTTTCTTCACAGTAACTTGTGCTGTGTTTTGGATTTGTGACCGAAACAGTGGGGCTGAGCTGCCTACTGAAGTTAAATGACAACAGAAATCAAGTAAGATATTAAAGAAAACAGTGGAGTAGAACTGCTGCTAGGACTCGGCAGAGATGTTTTACTTATATGGTTTAACTTTGGTCATCTTTTGTTCCCATCAGTTTTCCATTCAACTTTCTGGAGTACTCAGAGCTCTGGCTGGCAATTGGTTCCAGGTCAGCTCTTGGTAAGTAGTACTGCCATTTGAAATACTTGTTACACACAAAGTGACAAAGTTTATCGTTTTAAAAATCCATGGTGGCAACTAATGCATGCTATCATCTCAGTCATTTCTCTTGCTGCTGTTGCTGTCAATAGAATGGGTTCCTATTGTGACATTTCTTTCCTTTTTCCATCAATCTTTGTCTTAAAAATGGGAGTTAGAGCCATTACATGCCAAAGTCTTTACTGTGCAGTTAAAATAACCTCCTATGGATGCTGAGAATTAACTGTCTACTGAGACTATGTCACGCTTTCTAAGGCCTCTGAAAAGAACACAAGATAGCAACACAGGTTTCTGGAAAGAGGTTTTGTTCAAATTCCAGTAAAGTTTTGCAAGACTCCTATTTTATAATTTGGCCCTGATTTGAAGATAAATGCTAGCAAGGGAAATTTAGGATGGTTAGTTATTGTGTATAGTAAATATTATTATTTATAATAATATAACATATAGTCATAACCAAAGTAGTACACAAAGCATGCATTCGGCTTTTGTTTTCTGTAGAAAATGTCTGTTTTGAAATCCATACCTTGAGAATGACTATGAGGTCTATCTTAAATTTTATGAAAAAGTCTAAGAATTAGTGTCAATTTTGCTCTTGGACTCCTGTGGTATACAAATACAAGTAATCCAGTGTGAATAACAACCCTATGCTCCCCAAACTAGCCATGTCTGAAATAATGGGGTAAATAAAAAGCCCAGCGAGAGCACTGTTTGCTGAGCTCTGCCTTACTGCTGTAGTCTGAAATTATAGTATCATACTGATTCAATAGGAATTGTTATTTTGACTTCTGTATGCTTTCCAGGACCGAGAATATTCTTCTGATTCCATAAAGTACTCTGTGTGGTGGGACTTCAACTTGGGAAGAATTTATCTAGTTACTATTTAAATATAAAAAAATAAAGCTTATCATGTTTCAGTAAGAAATCAGAGTTTTTTTAGTAGAGTATTCACCTTGTGATAGAATTCTTTCTAGGTGTACTGGCATTTCATAGAATCATAGAGTCATTAAGGTTGGAAAACACTTCTAAGGTCATCAAGTCCAACCCTTAACCCAACACTACCATGACCACTAGACCATGTCCTGAAGTGCCATGTCTACATGTTTTTTGAAAACCTACAGGGATGGTGACTCCACCACTTCCCTGGGAAGCTCGTTGCAATGTTTATTCACTCTTTCGGTAGAGAAATTTTTCCTAATATCTAATCTAAACCTCCCCTGGTGAAGCTTGAGGCCATTTCCTCTCGTCCTATTGCTAGTTACTTGGGAGAAGAGACCAAATTTCATGTGTGATTAATCCTTTTTTGACCATCCAGTCATCGTTTTGTTTTAATGCTCTATTCATGAGCTGTAGATGCCTATCTGCCATTGTGAGACTGGACTTGCATCCACACACATACTCAAGAGTTATAACTGTACCCACATGAGGGACTTGGAGCTTGTATCCAGGAACCAGTATAAGTGGACCCAGGAGGTAGGAATGAGGAAGAAATAACTTTACCTTGAACAAAAGGGAAATAGGAAAGGACCAATGCTTCAGAAGATAGTGAGGTTTTTTCTTTAGTTTTGCTACTGTTGCCTCTAACCCTTAGATCTCTTCCAACTTCTAGAGAAGTTAACGGATTTTTGCTTTTGCTTCTCTTAGTTTTCCTTTTCCTGTGTTTCTGAATGGTAACTTTAGGACCTATTTTGGAACTTCACGTTCCTGTCCATGGTGATAACAACTGAGTATAACCATCTAAAACTGATACCAATAACAAAGTCTCTGGTGATTATAGGGTAAAGGGAGTCACACTGTGTATTCTCATCTCCTAAAGGATAATGTTTTTCACAGGAGAACTCTCTGCACATAAATTCGGTGTCAGAAACAAATAGAAACAGTCAGTCCAGGTCACTTAATGCAGACTATATTCTGGCAGAACTGGGCTCAGAATTGTGATTATCTGATTGAGAACGTCAGGACATAATCACAGTTTTAGGGTGAAGGCAGAATAAGGGTCACAACACAGAAGTTATTAACAGCAGCACTGTGTATAAAATACCTAGACTATAGAAACCAGCAAGAAGCAGGATGGTCCTGACATAATCGAATCCACAAACTAAGCCTCCAGATTGTGTTAATTACGATTTCTCTTGACATAATCATATGGAACAGGTAGTAGTATGCTGCATTCACATTCCAGGGTGCACGTGTGTCAGGTAACTTTAATTATGTGTCTTTTTTTTTTTTTTTGTAATAAGAATTTTTTCTGCTATGTCTGATAAAGACCCTTCTTTTTTCATAACTTATCTGAATCAGAAGAAGGAATAAAAAGTCACACTGGTATATGAAGATCAGTAAAGAAAATATTAATGAAGAATGAGGAATGTTGTTCACTAGAGCACTTGGCTATTTCCTTTCTTTATCCAACATTGAAAACTGTTGAGGATAACACTTTTGCATTTGAGAAGAAGTGGCTCCTAAGGAAGATGCTTTAGCTGAGGACAAAAAAACCCCATCAGCCACCTTCTATTAGGAGTGTATCCAATCCAATATTTTGTCACTTTTTTTTTTCATGCTGTGGGAAACTTCCTCTGCCATTCAAACTCCAGATTTTTTTTTTTTTTAAATATTTAGCAACATAAATGAAAACAATATGAAATAAAAAATAATTTTATATTAAACTTACTGTAGTTGCCCAACTATAATTCTGCCACTGATTCTGGTGGCTTGGGTTCTACAGTCTGCTCACTGCTAAATGTATTTCTTGTGATTTTTCTTATTTCTGCCCTGCCCTGTGTGCAGTTGCACAAAATTCCTTTTGAAGCTGTGTCATGGAGCTTGGGCTCAATCACAAGTGAGTGAGGTTTTCTTATTTGTGTGACAAATGACAGATACAATAATGTACCTGCTCCTGCAGCCATCAGATCTGAAGGCTTCCTCAGCCTGTGCTTTCCCTCGGCACAATATGATTTATTCGTACACGCCTTACTGTACCCCTTACCTAGTTCTTCAGGAACCTTCTTAGCAATGAGATCAGTCTCCATATCTCTTCTTTAAGGAACCATCATTGTCTGCACTAATACCCATTAGTATGCATTTTTTATCATATTTTACCTGCAAATGTTGTTTTAGTACAGTCTTCATATTTCATTACTTCCTTAAATGGCAATTTAGCTTGTATAAGCTGGGTTAAAGTAACTGAACACCTTGCACCATATTTGTATGGTTTTAGAGTTACGTGGCTGTCTAGGACCATTTGCTTTTTCATACCTCTTTCATCTGTTGACATCATAACATCTCATCATTGGAAGATAAGAACCTTCAACGGCAGTAGCAAGAAAAAAATGAGAAATAGGAGTGGTTATTCTGTACAGCTATCTTTCTGATGTTTTTCCTTTAATTGTAAGTATGTGAATTCCCCAAATGAGTGCAAAGACTCTGTGTGTTTGGCCTCGTACAAATACACAGATACGAAACTGTTCTTCTCTTTATATATGGTTGATTGGTTACAGTATTGAGATGTGGGTATTTGGGGTTCGTTTTGATTTTTTTTTTTTTTTGTCTTAGAGTTGGAGGAATTGAAACAGCTGAGGAAATAAGTAAGGAAAGAGGAGGAAGTGACACAGAAAGCCTTGCATTTCAAGCCAGATTTGGTCCTAAGACTGCTAAGGCCTAAAGATCTCTTTCTTCTCTTTGCATAGGTCTATTAAGGGAGAGATGAATTTGTGGATCGTGGAAAGCAGCTCTCCTTACGATTTGCTTACATGCATTCTATCCATTGTGTAATCTAGTACAGCTTCTTGCCTTCCACAAGTCTCAAAATCTTTTACCACTGTTTGCCTAGAGTTACACATATGGAAGAAATCCTTGGCTACATGGCAAAATGTGTCTCCTTCTTTAAAATTTTACTTAATTGGCCCACTCCAACCCTTTTATCAGGGCATTATTATAGGTCAGGAATCAACAAATTACCTTCATCATGGAATTAAATTATCAGTCTTTGACTCAGTCCCTACATAATCAGTGGGACATAAATATACACTTGAAGTTAAGGACATACTCAAACAGCTTTGCTAGATCAGGGACACAGTTAATGATGTTATTTCACTCTTATTGTTTAAAAACAACTCCTTTTCATGAATCATGTGATTAGACAGTACCAGTATTCCTTTTTTAATGACTGGAAAACCAAGGGCAATTTAATTTTTTTTTCTGTACGCTTCTTTTACATTACCTTTGTAACTGAAGAGACGAATTACAATAGAGACATTGATCCTGCTTAATTTCCCTTCAGGTTCGACACAACACTTTGTTCTTTAAACAAATACCTCCTATGAGCTGAAGAATGGCACAAATGACATATTATACTGTCATTGCTCTTACACTCACTGTAGTGTTTTTCAGATCCTTGACCTTGAGATATCTCTATGGATAACACATTGGGTTATCATTTTAAAATTTGAGCTCTTAACCCCATAAAAGGCTATCTGCTGTGGCATCATAAACTAGGAATAGGGAATATTCTCATATCTGATAAGCAATTATATGTGTCTCATGCTAAACCTGTGCCCAGGCATTATCACATTAAGTTATTTGGTTACTTACTTTTTTATTACTGTTGTTGTTGTTTTCTTTTCAGAAATATAATCACCATACTTAAAATGCATAATTAAAAAATAATAATAATGCAGCTCTTCTGCCAGAACTTGACTGGCACAAGAACTGCTTTCTAATGTGAAGGAATCATTATTAACACACTCATTAGAGCCTCCACACACAAACATGAGAAAACTAAAATAATATTTCTGATGCTCAGTGATCTAGTTTTCCCCAGTCCTAAGGATTAATTAGTTTAAGAAACAATATTTGTATTAAATGGAGAAAACAAACCCCCAAAAAGACTGAGAAGCAAGTCAACATGCAATACCTAATTCATAAAAACTAACCGAAATATTTTTCAGTCTTCCTCTTTGGGGAAGCAACTACTAGGCTATTCTGTAGCTTTCTGTTTTTTCACTACATAGGAGGTCTGTAGGGATCTTCTTGGAAGAATTCCATGGGAGACAGTCAAGGTCCAGGAGAGTTGATTGATATTTAAGGATCACTTCCTGCAAGCTCAAGAATAATACATTGTGATTTACAGAAAGGCAAGCAGAGGCAACACGAATCATGTGCAGATCAAGAAGGAGGTCCCAACAAATGTTTGACATAAAAAGGAACCATATAAGAGGTGGAAATAGAGACAGGCCATCCAGGAGGAATGTAAGAGACATTGGCCAATAGTGCGGGGATGAGGTTAGGAAAGTCAAAGCCCAGGTGGAGTTAAATCTGTAACAGATGTGGAGAGTGACAAGAAAGATTTCTACAAGTATATCAGCAGCAATGGGAAAATGTAGATCTGCTGCGAATGGGGCAGGAGGCCTGATGACAAAGGACATAGAAAAGACCAAGGTGCTCTGACTTTTCTGCCTCATCCTTTCTTGGCAAGATAGATGTTCAGGAATCTCAGGCCACTGAGAGCAAAAGGAAAGTCTGGTCTAAGGAAAACCTACCCTTGGTGGAGGTCATTAAAACAAATTGCACATACAGTAGTCCATGGTATGTAACAGGACACACCAAGAGATGCTGAGGCAGCTCATTGATGTCATTGAGATGCCACTGTTGACCAAATTTGAAAGGCTATGTCAGGTGGGAGGGATTTATGGAAGAAAGTAAATGTCAATCCTATCTTCAAACAGGGCAAAAAGAAGGATCCAAAGAAACACAGGCCATTCAGCCTCCCTTCAGTCCATTGGAAGATATTAGAGTGACTAATTCTGGAAACCATTTCCAAACATGAAGGACAGAAAGGTGATTGGGAATAGTCATCAGGGACATATCACAGGGAAATCATACCAACACTGAGGACAATGCCACTTAGAACGCTCATTCAGTAGATTGATTCAAACAACACAGAGCTAGCAGGAGCAGACAATGCACTAAGGAGTTGTGCTGACGTTCAGAGGGACCTTGACATGCTACAGAAAAGAGCTGATGGGAGCCTTATGAAGTTGCACAACGACAAATGCAGGGTCCTCCACCTGGGGATACCGATGTAGGTTTCTTCATGCTATGGTTAGAATTATAAGTGCTATAGAGACTTTTCTGGGGGACATGTAGTTTCATAAGGGACTTGGACATCTTCAGCATTAAATGAAGGAAACTAAGACTTCAGTTGCTAGAGCTAGTTTCTCAAACACCTGTGTCCTATTTATGAAACCAGCAGCTTTTAGATAGGATTACAAATGAAGTAAAGAGAGAAGGATTCACTGCTTCAGGGCTTTATGTAACAGAATTCTCCACATTGGTTGATTTGTACTAAATCTTGTAGCTTTATCCTTGACTTTAAATTAGCCAGCTGTTGTTTCCTGTTGAACACTACCAAAAAGTGGCTGATTGCTTAGCAAAACCAGATTTTCTCTGAATAGATTTAAAGAGATGGAGACATTCACTTGCAAAGTCAATTGTATATTTGACAAGTAATTGGTAGAACTTATTAATTGAGCAATGTTGTTTTTCCTATCACAGGAAGAAACAATCTTCTCTTCTATGTGTGGTTGTGCTGCAACTTTCTTCAACAATTTCTGTCACCCTAAACAGGGAAAGGATAAAGGAGGCACAGATTTCTGTTTGCTCTGTGCAAAATCAGAAAGAAAAAACACTGAAGCGCTTCATAGACTGTCTCAAGGGTTAACTTTCTGGTCTGTGCGTGTGTGTGTGTGTCCCCATAAATGATATAGTAGACAGGTTAGTAAGAGAGTCTGGAAACGTTACAGCTTTCAGTGAGATTTTAATGCCATTGTAACTGGTGGCAGAATTTCTATTGGTTTCTGTGTTGCCATAATGGCATTCATGGATAGGAAAAAGGAAAAGCACAGGTTTCCTTCTCATTTGCTTATAAGGATCAATATGCAAAAAGACATGTAAAGGCAGAAGAAGGTGATGTCATAGTGGGGGTCTGCTACAGGCCACCTTAACAGGAAAACCAAGTGGATGAGTCCTTCTATAGACAGATAGAAGCAGCTTTGTGTTCACAAGCCCTGGTCCTCATGGGGGATTTCATCCACATTGATATCTGTTGGATGGACAGCACAGCAAGGCACCAGCAATCCAAGAGCTTCTGGAATGCATTGATGTCAATTTCCTTCTCCAAGCAGTAGAGGAACCAACAAGAAAATCGGAACATCACTTTATCTGGACACTTGGACATCATTTACCTGGACTTGAACAAAGCCTTTGATACTGTCCTGCATGACATCCTGGTCTCTAAATTGGAAAGGCATGGATTTGATAGAGGGATCACTCAGTTGAAAAGGAATTGCTTGGGTGGTTGCATTCATAGAATCATACAATCATTTAAGTTGGAAAGGACCTTTAAATCATCCAGTCCAACCATACCCCTACTCTACCAACTCTGCTGCTAAACCATGGCCCTCCTCTGGACCTGCTATGTAACAGGTTACTTAATTGTGGGATGTTTTTAGCTTACCACCTTTATGAGATCTATGGCTTGCCAAGCTGCAATTGGTGACTTCATTACATACCTTCTTCATCTGGTAGATGCTTTTTCTTCTGGGTACCCTGACATTCAGCTGGGCTGGAGCTTGTTTAGCCTCATTGTGCTAGTTGGGACTCACTGCTTCTTTCCCTCTTCTCACTTTAATAGCCATATTTATTGTTATGTTTATATCTCATGAAGGCTTTTAATTCTCTTCAGAAGGAGGTTATACTACTTTTAGCACAGTGTATATCTGGTAGCTTGTCTAGACTGATATTATGTGAAGTTTTCCCTTTACTGAGAGCTGTTCTACTTTTGCAAAGGCAGAGGCTGGCTTAGATGGAGAAGTGTGAGAGGCCTTCTTTGTCACCCTACTATTCTCTGATCTGGATTTCTTTTGTTCTTGTGCTGATTGGATTTTTTTACAGTACATTTGTTTGTTTTGTGGCTTATAAATAAGTCATACTAGGAGCTTCTGAGGGAACTGGGGTTGTTTAGCCTTGAAAAAAGAAGGCACAGGAAGAGACCTTATCACTCTCTACAACTAGATGAAAGGAGGTTGGGGCCAGATGGGGGTCACAGAATTATAGAATGGTTTGGGTGTGAAGGGACCTCAGAGATGATCTAGTTCCAACCCCCCTGCCATAACAGGGGCATCTCCCACCAGATCAAGTTGCTCAAGGCCCCATCTAACCTGGCCTTGAACACCTCTAGGGATGGAGCATCCACAACCCCACCAGGAAACCTGTGCTGCTGTCTCACCACCCTCAGAGTGAAGGATTTCCTCCTAATTTCCAATCTAAATCTACTCTCTTACAGTTTGAACCCATTACCCCTTGTAGTATCACTACAGGCCTTTGTAAAAAGTCCCTCCCCAACATTCTTGTAGGCCCCGTTCAGATGCTGGAAGGCTGCAATAAGGTCTTCCCAGAGCCTTCTCTTCTCCATGCTGAACAAGCCTAATTGTCTCAGCCTGTCTTCACAGGAAAGATGTTCCATCCCTCTAATCATCTTTGTAGCCTTCCTCTGGACCATCTCCAACAGGTTCATGTCCTTCTTGTGCTGGGGGCTCCAGAGCTGGATGCGGTACTCCAGGTGAGGTCCACAAGAGCGGAGTAGATCTGCTGGACATGCTTCTTTTGCAGCCCAGGATATGGTTGGCTTTCTGGGTGGCACTGGCTTATTGCTGGCTCATATTGAGCTTTTAATCAGCCAGAACCCCCAGCTTTTTCTCTTCAGGGCTGCCCTCCATGTACTCATTGCCCAACGAGTCAATCTGTTCTCCCATGTAGCAAAGGACAGGACAAGAGGAAACAGCCTCAAATTGTGCCAGGGGAAGTTTAGATTGGATATTATGAAAAATTTCTTCACAAAAACAGTTGTAAAGCCCTGGAATAGGCTGCCCAGGGAAGTGGTGAAGTCACCATTCCTGCAGGTATTTAAAAGACATGTGGATGTGATGCTTAGGGACATGGTTTAGTGGAGACCTGGTAATGCTGTATTAACAGTTGAACTTGATAAGCTTGAAGGTCTCTTCCAACCAGAATGATTCAACAATTCTATGATTTTCTTAAGTATGGATGACAAGCTTTTTCCAAGGCCTGATTTTGCTCTTAAGTGAATCAAAGCACTCTATATCAATGCTGTTTTGCAGGTGATAATGCTGCTTGAAAAGTGAGCAAAGCATACCTAAAATATATCTTCTACCTTAATGTCCATGTAGAACCAGTCCTCAAGGGTAGAACTCCATTTAAACCTAAATACTGTTGTATTTAGGACTGTATGAGATCAGCTGTAATAAACAAACCTGCCACTTGAGGTCTGTGAGAAATGATGTCCTAAATGGCTCATTGCAAGGGGCTGTGTGTAAATATTGGATTCAGGTCAATGTATCTGCAGCTGTTCTTTTAGAGGGCATGGTGAATCTGTGAGGGTAGAGTTTAAGAAGAATTTCAGAGGTTATTAATGTAAATGTCTGACTAGCCTATGAAACTCATGGTCACAAGAGACCAAAGCAAGGGTTTGCAATTAAAATTAAGGAGTCTAATTTTCAGTCAGAAAAGAGATTGACCCAGAAGTTGAGATGTAGTTCTTTCTTGATAACATAGAAGAGGCTTTTTAAGTACTTGGTCTGTTTCTTTTCCCAGATTTCCTAGGTAAGGCATATTTCTGCCTGCTTTCCAAAATCCTTTTGACACGTCTTCTAAGAAATTTTTCAAGATTTGCATTTAGATTCAGGTTTCCAACCAATGGATCTTTCTCTCTCTTTCCTGTATCTCTACCCTACAAACACTACATCTTCCACAAGCCTCATATTCATTAAAAGTATATTATTATGCATAGCAATGTAATGAAATGTCCTGGTTTGGCCAGGACAGGGTTAATTTAGTTGGGAGGAGCCACGGCTGGGCTATTCCATGCCTTAGTGATGTCATGCCCCAGCACCATCTCCGTGCGATGCGAGTCTGGGTGAGGGGTGCTCTTGGGGGACCACTCCATGCATCTGTACACTCGGTATCGCTTGTTTTGTACCTTGTTTTTCTCACTGTTGTTGTTCTGATTGTTTCTTGTGTGTTATTGTATTAAATTCTCCTTATCTCATCCCAAAAAGGCATTTTTAGCCCCTTTTGCTGAGGGATGGGGTGGGGCAGCAGCAGTGGCCATGTGGTTTGGCTCCCGGCAGGGACTAAACCACCACATGAAATCAATGCTCTCAGAATATCTATGCTGAACAAAATTTGCCAACGAACACTTGAAGAATAGTATTACCCTTCTATAGTATGATGATATATAAGATCGGTGAGAACTGATCTCCCTCCAGGTGAGAACTCATTTAGAGGGCTTTCTGTTCCAAAATGAGCATTTTCCTTGTTCTGAAAGAGCAATCTAATTCCTCAATGCTGTATTTGTGCGTGTATTTGAGTCAACACAATCAAGATTACATATTTTTTCACTAATAAAATATATATACATACGTTTCCACTAGTGAAAACCTGTGTACAATACAATGGACTTTTATTAATTAGTCTGACACCTCAGTTCCAAAGGAATAGTTATCTTTTGTTTTCTACTTGCCATGTCTTTGTTGACATGAGTTGAACACTGTTTAATATCTTTAGAAGTGATCTGGATGGTAGTATCAAATGTACCATCACAAATTCTGCTGATGATGCCAAACTGAGTGGGCAAGTGGACACTTCAGAAGGGAGAGACACCCTGCAGAAAGACCTGGATAGGCTGGAAGAGTGGGCTAAAAAAAACCCTTATGAAGTTCAACACGGATAAATGTAAGGTTTTGCATCTGGGAAGACATAATCCAGGAGTGCAGCACACTCTGGGATCTAGCTGGCTGGGGCACAGCTTTGTGGAAAGGGACCTGAGGGTCTTGGTGGACAAGCTCAGCATGAGTGAACAGTGTGCTGCAATGGCAAAGAAAGTCAACAGGATGCTGGTGTCCATCAAGGGTGTCACCAGCAGAGATAAAGAGACATTATCCCACTCTGCTCAGTGCTTGTCAGGCTACATCTAGAATACAGTGTTCTGTTTTCGTCCCCACTCTACAAAAAAGATGTAGACAGGCTGGAGAGGGTCCACAGAAGGACCATGACAATGATTAAAACGCTGAGTAGCTGCCATATTAGGAAAGGCTGAGACAACTGTGTTTGTTCAGCGTTGAGAAAATAAGGCTTACGGAAGACCTTATCACCATGTTCAGGTATTTAAAGGGTGGCTACAAAAATGATGGAGGCTCCCATTTTACAAGGAATCACATGGAAGAGAGGAAGGGCAATGGGTACAGGTTACTCCTGGGGAGATTCCAATAGGATACAAGAGGAAAATTTTTCACAATGAAAACAATCAGCTATTGGAATAATCTCCCTGGGGAAGTGGTGGATTCCCCAACATTGGACACTTTTTAAGATTCAGCTGGACAGGGTGCTAGGTCATCTTGTCTACACCATGCTTTTGTCAAGAAAGTTTGGACAAGATAATCCTTGAGGTCTCTTCCAACCTAGTATTCTATCATAAAGGAAAACATCTAGTTGGGTCACAGCCCATAGAATACTCTAGCATATAGTGCATATCAGGTCAATGAGGAAACTAAACACACCATGCCTCTATAGAGAGACAAGAAAGTACTTTTTAAAGGAAAAGATTCTGATGCTGGTACTTAGGAAAGGTGGATCAGATAGTTGAAAGTGTTGTGATCACTCTTTGGTTGCTAGTTTCTAGAGGAAGTCCATGTGTCCTTGAAAAGATGGCAGCTCTACTGCAAGCTCTGGAAAGAGAAGCAGAATTTAAACTGCCAAGGAAAATTGCAAAAGTAAGAGAATGAGTTTTCAACACAGAAAGTAAAAAAAAAAAAAAAGGATCACACAAAGAAGGACAAAATCCCATATGCTCATACCATTCCTGACCCATTTTTGTCCAACCTACTCTTAAAAATCTCTAACAATGATGTTTGCACAAGAGTATTCCAGTGCTTCACCACCTCCACCCTTCACCAGTTTTCTAATGTTCAATGTTTGTCCTCCTATCCAGAGAAAACATGGCCAAGAGTTATGACCTTTATATTTTCTCTCATATTCCAGGGGTGTTTATGTCTACTATCAGTCTTTGTTCCTCTAAACTAAGCAGTCATTATTTCTTCAATCTTTCCTCACAGTTCATATTCTCAATTATTCTCTCTGATTATTCTCGTTGCTCAACAGAGACGATTTTCCAACAGGCTAATAACCTTCCTGAATGGTTTTGCACAAAGTAGGACACATAAATGAAGACTCTCTATGTGAACTTTATTGTGCAGATAGATGTTATCCCATACAAACCAGTAGGGCTAAGTTCAGTTATGCACACATTTGTGTCTAGAACCAGGTTGACTAATCTAACATAGTCATGAAGAGAGCTCATAATGTCAAAATGAAACTCCCAGCACTACTCTAAGAACAAGTCTTTGCCTCGTGAATTAGCATAGTTCCATTAAAACAATTTATTCAGTGAAATACCTTTGATTTATAGCAGTTGAAGAGCTTGCTCACAACATTTTTGGCATTATTAATCCTTACAACGGCTTGGGAAATGTAGATAGACCACCTGAACTAAATTCTAGAAGAAAGAAATTTGGTGGGAGTGTTCAAAATTACAGGGATCCTACCTTTATTATGGCAGTGTCTTTAAAGCATTTAAAGAAATGCTTCATGTCAGAAATTCTGTTATGAACTCCAATTTCTGGGTTTAATACCATGGCTGTTTCAAATTTCCTGGGTTTGAAACCTATACTATATGTGTCAGTCCATATGAAACTTTTTTTATTGTAAAAAAAAGTTTAAATCAGTCTTTGAAGAATGCAGGGCACTCTTTTTGTTTGCTTAAAATGGGTTTCAGAGTTTCTTCTTGTCATAGCCTAGATCAATAATAGTCTTCTGCTGTTAGGTAAGCCATAGAGGAAGTGAGCCCTTAGTCCCTTTCAAGTCCTTACGTTTTCTTCCAGTTAGTGACACTGCAAAAAAGACAAAGGGCAATAATGTGTATGACAGTGTTCAGAGAGTTAATAACTACCTCAATTTTGTACATCACTACTGCAACATCTGAGGAGCACAGTCTTTAACATCTTCAGATGCAGAACCCTTGATGCTTGGAGATCTTCAAGAATGTAGAGAGTTGTCCAGTGCATTCTTCATCACATAGCAGCAATTTGGAGATGCCTTTGACATGTGGCTACATCCAGCCTAAGGCATCCAAAGCTGTATTTAAAGGGCCTACAAGAAAGCTGGGGAAGGCCTTTTTACAAGGGCTTGTAGTGGTCAGATGAGACGTAATGGCTTCAAACTGGAAGAGGGTAGATTTAGATTAGAAATTAGGAAGAAGTTCTTCACTATTGAGAGTGGTAAGACACTGGAACAGGTTGCCCAGAGAGGTTGTGCTTCATCACTACATGTGTTCAAAACCATCTTGGATGGGGCTTTGAGCAACCTGGTCTAGTGGGAGGCATCCATGTCCATGGCAGGGGGGTTAGAACTAGATTATATTTAAGGTGCCTTCCAACCCAAACCATTCTATGGTTCTGTATTTCTCTAATATTGGAACCAGGAAGTAAAGCATGATTGTTGGACCGGGAGATGTAGACTGACATATGTTTATACATGTCTTGAATATCCCTACCAAGAAAACGAATTCGTTTGCTCTTCTTCAACTATTGTATACATAGTGTAAGTGATAAGTAGAGCAGGTTTATTGGGCGAAGTAGGTTCCTTTTGGGATTAAGTTCTTCCTGTTGTCACTGCAAACTTATGTCACCCTACTTTAGTTGGAATAAGCAATGTGGTTTTACACAAGATAGATAGCTGCCCTCAAACATTGTAATTTACCGGTATTTATTATTTATGACTATCTGTATTTATTATTTATCTCTTTAGTCAAACATTCCTTGTGCATTTTCTCAGAAAAGGCCACAGTGCTTGATCCCTGCCCCCAGAAACTTACAAACTGATTTGTAATTACTAAGAAATGGCTAAGTCTGGCAATTACTAATTTTACGAAGCAGGCACTGTGTAGTCCCCAAAGAGCTTCACAAAGGGAGCTAAAAGAGATTGGAATATAACCAA
>JAVSBS010011906.1:23826-48441 GCA_033124195.1 Coracias cyanogaster | reverse complement strand
GTGCGTGTGTTTGTGTGTTGCAAAAAGAGAAAAAGATTTCTCTATAAATTTGACAATTAACTCTTTTATGTTTGGTTTTTTTTTTTTTTTTTCCAACTAGAGCGTATCCTATCTGTCATTTGGAAAAGCTAAGCACACTGTGATTGCTAGAATACCCATCAGCAATCTCATTTATTTTAAGCTTCACTAAACAAAATGAGAGAAGCAGAGAAGTGTTTGGCCTGAAACACGTCATGGTGATCCCCTCACTAAAGAGTAATGGATCTGTGTTAATTGGCACTAAAGCTCATGACACAGGTTTGCAAAGATCACTTGAGATACTCATAGCATTTCCCAAACTGTATTATAGAGTAAAAAAAAAAAAAGCATGATTCAGCTTTCGAAAATCAGCCTAGCCCTTTTCAGGAGGTTCTGGCTAATGGGATACAAAATCTATGGTCACATCTCAATCTTCATTATGTCATCTGCTTGTAATAGAAGAAAACATACATGGGTTTAAAAATGTTTATTTTTCCAACAGAGGGAAAATTCACATTCCCAGTCTATGGGCTAAACCTTCAAACAAATGGAGGAACATGCTAAATTATGAGAATAAAAATAGCAATATAGTTAATCACAAGTGGTCTGAATTTACTAAGTTATGTTTTATGACAATTGATATCTCTGTAAAGATTGGATCTCATTGCATTTCCACTGTTTGGATGTATAAGTATAAAAGACTACCCATTGCCACGTATAATGTCATTAGAGAAGACTAAGAAAATGATACTTTATTTGAACCTGAATGAGAGCAAAAGAACATCACTCTGTGTAAGTAAATTCTGGGTTTTTTGAGTAATGAGATCACATACTGCATTATCTGCCCGTTTCTCTTTTTTTCTTACTATTTTTGTTTTTCTTTCTCACTCCTCGCATATAAATACAAACACATGTAAATTGAGCCAAACTCTTGATTACCACGGGTAGAATGTTGTAGACAAAGATGTGGGACAGTGTAAAACAAAGGCATCAGTTATACTGTGACACAGATGGAGAATTTTTCAAGGAAAAAGTTAAAAGCTGACAAATTTCACTTGGATTCCTCTATGACATGGACATTTTAATATAGTCAACTAGGTCTTAGCAATATTGCAATTTTAGAAGTGAAATCACAGTGTAAGGCTGAACACAAGTAGGGTTGTAACTGATGACTGGAGACACATTAAAAAAATTACAGGAATCTCCCTTGTTTTATAACAGGAAGCTTGGCCAGCAACATCTTGAAAAATTTACTCATCCCCTATGCAATGTATATTGATATGCTACTTTGTTTTATTTACTCTGACAATAAATTAATGTAGCTCAAATAACTGGAAGAGGATCTTACTACTTGTTCTGTCCATATAAACTTGCTGACTTGAGAAATGGACAAATTTTTATTCCCATTCTATAAATAAGGAGCTTGAGCACAAAAAAACTGAAATATGAGCTTATATTGCTGCCAAAGACCCAACAGAAGCTTAAGTAGTTATATTTAACCTAATTTTGGTCTAGCAGAATACAAACTACTTTTATTATGTTTACATAGCTTTTGACTGCAGCATAAACCAATCTTTTGTGATTTATGGCATAAGTTGTCCTTACAACTTCAATCATCTAAAAATCAGACATTTATTGTAAGCTTGTTATCAATGAAGAGAGAGATCAGTATATCCCAAGTGCTAGTCAGTTCAATCTAAATCATCATAAGCTTGTACTTCAAAAACCAGGTCACCTAACATTTGCATGCCTTAAATTAGTTGTCTCCCCTCCCGTAGGAATTTAATTTATCTTTTATAAGTACTTTCCTGAGTCTTCATTTCTGGTGGCAAGCTTTCCAACACACTGTCATTCTCCATAGTACTTATAGGTGCTTCAAGGCTGAATGAAGTTTTGGAGAGAGAGTTGTTCTACAGTGCTGCTGTGGCTTCCCCATTGTGTTAACACGGCATGTGTCAGATGTCCCCAGTAAAAGGGCTTTTATGCCTCTGGTTCCTCTCCTTTCCCATTAAAATGGCCTCTGCAGCTTCCAGCAAGATGAAGGGAAAACTGTTAGATGTGGTGTAAAGTGTGAGTTAAATAATGCAACATACAAAAATGCCTGGCCCTTGACCCCCCTATCTTTGTTACCTAGATGACATTGCATTATATTTAAATGTACACAATTTCATAGACTCACAGGATCACAGAATGCATTGGGTTGGAAGGGACCTTTAAAGGTCATCTAGTCCAACCCCTCAGCAATGAGCAGGGACATCTTTAACTAGACCATGTTGCTCAGAGCCCCGTCCAACCTGAACTTGAATGTTTCCAGGGATAGGACATCTACCACCTCTCTGTGCAACCTGTTCCAGTATTTCACCACACTCAGCATAAAAAATTTCTTCCTTATATCTAGTCTAAATCTACCATCTTTTAGTTTAAATCCATCGCCCTGCTAAAAAGTCTGTCCCCATCTTTCTAATGGGCCCCCTTTGAGTACTGAAAGTCTTCTCTAAGGTCTCCCCAGAGCCTTCTCTTCTCCAGACTGAAAAGCCCCAACACTCTCAACCTTTCTTCATAGAAGAGCTGCTCCAGCCCTATGATCATTTTTGTGGCTGTCTTCTGGACCTTCTCCAGCAGGTCCATGTCCTTCCTCTAATGAGGACTCCAGAGCTGAAAGCAGTATTTCAGGTGAGTTCTTACCACAGTGGAGGGGCAGAATCATGTCCCTTGACCTAATGGCCACACTTCTTTTGATGCAGTCCAGGATATGATTGACCTTCGGGGCCATGGAGTACTTGGAATACCAGTTACAGGGCTGGCAAGTGTTGCACCTTGTGTCACTTCAGGGTTCCCTAGGGTGTCTGAAATATTTGTGTTGTCACATATGATACAGAACATTCCAGAGTGGCAGCTGGAGGCCAAGGGGGAATATTTGATCTATATGTGAGTAATCCTAGTCTTTGTACTCAGCGAGTTAGGGGTGTGATTCCTCTAACCATATATTAGTATTTACTTTAAGGTAGGATGACTTACAACACAAACAACATTGTCTTTATTGATCAACTTTCTTCTGACTGAAAAGGAAGTCTAGAGGGACTTGCAAACTACTGCACTGCAGATGTCCACATTTAGCCAGTCAAATGTTCATATTTTAGGAATTTATACATCAGACTTCTGGATATGAGAAGGAATATTCTTTCATCAAAAGGTAGGAGCCCAAAACACAAACTCTGAGGTCAAAGGAAGGAAGAATATGTCCATGAGTGTGGTGTTCTGAGAGTATAGCTTGTTATTATTTTTAATTCTCAGCCCCGTTTTCTTCAAATGTCAGTTGAATTTCAATGACTCTCAAAAGTGTCTAGGTATCTACTTTCCTACACAAGCACATAATTCCCTGTTAGTGTTGTGAGTAAAGAAACCTGATGTACAGTACGGCATTTCATGCCTAAATGCTGTTCAATCTAATTATCTGTGATGACCTGTTCTTTACAGAGGCTGTTCCTTTCCTTGAAAGTATTAATTCCCCTTTTTCTTTGCAGTATCCCGGTGAAAGACAAAATACATGGATTAAACACAAGATTAATTGAATCCTTTGAGTAGCTTGATAAGATATGGATAAAAGATAGGACAACTCCTGAACTGAGTTTGGGTGGAGGCTTCGCCACACATCGCTGTGAATTATTGTTTGATTAAAGATTAATCTCTTTCAGAAGATAAAAAGGAAAGTGCTTATAGTACAGTGGCCTTGTATTTACAAAGCCTTGAAGAAGGCAGAGAAGTGTCATCAGATGTTTAATCCTGTTTCTGCAAAAATTTGCGTACAAATGGACAGAAGTCTTATTGTGCATGAGTCACAAACATACAGCTTCCCTCTTACAAATCAGAGCAGTCAGGCAGATGCTAACACAGGGTAGCCAGAGTCTCTAACGCTTGAGGATGAGAGTGGAGTGATGCAGCTGTCAAAGTCCAAAAGCAGAGCGTCACTGAGTGTGGAAACTGGACACATCTTCTCTATTTAAAACTCAGAGTATTTACACCATAACAAAGACATTTACTGTATTCATTAGTGACTTTGTGATGTAGTTACCAGAGAAATACAGAGAGGCACTATAGGAACACGAGTTATGTGCCTATGGATAGACTTATATAAAATGTGCCAACAAATATAGAGATACACTGTGCTCATTTTCTCAAAGGCTCTTTTTTCAGACCACACAGTTCACCTGATCAGCAAAACTGACACCAGTTCGTCTTCCGTATACTTTCTAGAGGCTACCTCTAACTAGGATTGCATTTTAAGTAATAAACAGTAATTTTGCACTCTGCTAGCACATTAATTATTACACAATCAATTTTAAGCAAGCAGATATATGTAATTTACACTATTTTTTAATGGTTCAGGATTTTATCTATGAAGTGTTATGCAAAGATTGCTCTGTGACGAATCATCTGTGTTTATGGTATAAATCAGCGTGAGTGTTATTAGTTGTAATTATACACCTTTGAAAGAGTAAATTGTGAAAGATAAAATTTAGCACATTATAATAAGTGGGTTTTAATGCCTGATCTCATTGCATATGGCTAGAAATCCAAATTTATACACTATTTTTTTAACAAATAACTTTTTGGAGTAGAGAGCATGGAAATGGTGGGTTGATAAAAGTTATGTCTGCTGTTAAAAATAGTTTAATGTACTTATTTTTTCTGTAATTGCACAGACCTCATAAATTTTCCATTGTGACAAATGATACTGCTACTGAGAGACAAATTTTGATTATATTGGTTAACTTTTCCAAAACACTATGGGCCTTATATACCATTACACTGAGTTGTAATTTACTCTGTGAGTAAGTTCTTTGATTTTATTGTGAGGGCTCAAAAACTAAGGTAATATGCTGTGTGAGTCGCACTCCACTGTTAGTTCATTATTTAGCTGTTCCTATAATCTAAGAGTATGACTTTTGCTCCAGGCTGGGTATATAGCAGCTTAAAATCATAAACAGGTATTGAAAATTTGAAGGAGTTTCTTACACTTCCAGGATATGATCCTAAAACGAAAAGGGAACGGGAAAGAAAATAAGGCTGACCAGCAGAGCAGTAATCTCATTTATCATCATAAGATTTTTTGCATTCCATACCTTAAGGAAAGTTCAAAAATTATTTTTGCTCTAGTTTTTGACAAGAATAACCAGATAGTAAATTATGCTTTGAGTATCATTATGCTTTTGTTCTCATTGCAGACCAGGTCTGCAGCAGAAACAACTTTGAAGTCACAAGCAGTTCTGGAAACTGATAAGTAAAACTGTCCTTTTTCTAACAGCTAAGCGTTTGGCTTAGGCCCAGCAGTACTTACAGGCTGATGCAAAGATGAATGAGAGACGTTTTGCACCAAGTTCTGTTCACTGGCTGTCCCAGGTTCATTAAAGTCTTCAAGAGAAGAAAAATGTGATTGAAACTTGGGTAGATTCTCAAAACATTTTTTTCTCTTTTTACACGCTAAAACTTGTTTTTCTTTAAAAACTGTCTTCCATTCTTCCCCACCCAAATCTGAAATGTTAAGGATTATTTACTCTATGGTATTTTCTATTAGGAAAATACCCCGTACATTTTTAGTCAAGTACATTATTTTGTTTGTTTTTACCAAAATCTTTAACAAATAGATTTCTTGGAGTTTAAAAACTTTACATTATCCTCTGCAAATATCTTCTTCATATCCATCAGACTGTACCTGTGCCATTTTAAAGTGCCCATTGGGAGAAAGGTATAGATATCTTGCTAACATATTATTTTGTAAGAATAGCAGTGAGGGTTGTAAAGGTTTCACCATAAAAACAAGTGAAAGAAACATATCAAAGTACTGATGTGATTAACAAGCATAGCACGTTTTAATGATTTTGTAACAAAATGCTAAACTATTTGCATGTCATATCAAGAACTAACAATAAGTATGTTGCATATTAACATGAGCTACTGTGGGTGGAATTAGTGAGCAGCATATTCTATTAAATGTATATACATGCATTTCAAATAATTGCAAGACCTTAAAAAAAATCTAAATATTCTTATATCATCTCCATAAAATGAGTATATATCACAAAACTGTAAAGCTTGGCTACAAAGTGTTCTGTTTCCAAAAACTTCAATTCAACAATATGCTTTTCTTTAAATACACTTTATTGAAGACTTAGTGCATTTGTCCCAGATAGTCCTAATGGAGCCAAAGAAAGAAAATGCAGATCACAGTATTTCAGAACTAATAACAGGTGATGGAAACTTTACCCTAAAGCTCAAGCTTTAAATCCTGGTTCCACTGAAGCTAATAGCAAAATTCCTATTGACATCAGGAAAGCTGGAACTTCAACCTTAATATGTGTCCTCCCTGGAATAAAAAGACATTTTGGTACCTATTTCTTAGGCTTCCACGTAATTGTGGTATAATTCACAGGTCTGAAAGATTTGATTTGACTATTAGTTCTCTGTTTCCAGTAACCGGTCTCCAAAACAGGGATTATGTTCAGGACATGTTACAAGAAATTTTTATGGGCTTGATGGTATATCCTCTGGACAAATACTCACTGGTTTCCCATAGGAGTCCATTTTAGGCTAATTTTAGAGAGAACCAGAGGGAGAGGGGAATCTCAAGGATTGTCTAAAATTCAAAGTGTGCTCAAGAATGTATTTCCCTAAGTAGTTCCTATAGTACTGTGTCTGACTAGTCCTATATGTTCCCTTTCCTGCTGCACAGATACTACTCGTTTTACTATTTGCAAAAGAAAAAGGAGCAAATCATCAAACTCAAATACTGTCATATGAATCTCTTCCATGATACCAAGCAAGGACTGAAGAAAGTGGCTTAATGCAACCTAGCAAATCGTATATACCTTCATGTAATGAGAAGACTAAAAGACTTTACCGTATCATACGGAAAATTCCATCTAACAATTTAAAAATATTGTCTTAAATATTAGCTTTCACTAAAGAAATACTTTTCCTACTGTTGTGCTAAGTATAACCAATGCAGCAATAGCTGCTGCTGATGTGACAAACAAGAACTGTAGCTCACAGAGATGTGAAGTATTCTAATTACTATTAATAGTTAACATCTCTACTATATGCTGCCCAAGAGTTACTACCCACAGAATTTTCTCTGGGGATTAAGAAAACTGGGCTGCCATTGCTAAAGAGACATGAATTTTGTGGGATTGCCCTGAGGGTACATCAAGGGGAAATTCTCTCAGATATTT
Organism: Coracias cyanogaster; assembly: GCA_033124195.1. NCBI lineage: Eukaryota > Metazoa > Chordata > Aves > Coraciiformes > Coraciidae > Coracias > Coracias cyanogaster. Next base: position 41,194 of record JAVSBS010011906.1, on the reverse strand, counting down.
CCCAGCTGACTTAGAGATGGCACAGAAAAATTAGCAGAGAGGAATTTGCATATAGATATATTGTGTTAACGTGGATCTTGTCATGAAAAAAGCCCATGGCTGAAAACGGCACACACCCTGGTTTACGATGAGTAATCTACATTCAAAATGCATGTTAACAGAGGTCAACAGCTGATCACTCTTAAGTATTGCTCATTAACTTGCAGTCATGAATTGAAATGCTTGAACTATTATCTTTTCGCTGTTCTTGAATAATCACTGTTTCTAATAAGTGACTGTGATGAACTGCGCTGACACTGTATACAACTTTGTCTATCTGGTTTTTGATAGCTGCAGCTACAAATGATGGTGGAAAGTAAGGAAGGCAGATGTAGACAGTATAATACAGGTGATGAGTAAGCTGGCAAGTAAGATCAGATTTGACGATGAGATGAAAGGACTGGGATGTATACAGCTTGTGCCTGGGACAATTCAGATATTTTTATTTGCTGCTGAGAAAAATTAAGCTGAGAAAAGCAGGTTCATATTGCAGAGCTGGCATTACTAAAAGCAAACAGTGTGTTGCTGGGAGGCTTTACTTTTTTTTCCCTCGAAGCTTTGTAAGATGCTAGAAAACTTGAAGACTAACAGATAAGCTTCTCCTGCAAGTCACAGGATATCCTGCACTCCCTGTAAAGATAGCATGTAAATAGGGATACTAAGATGTCTGAGGCCTTTTTAAAGTTGGTAATTATTCCACTTTTTCATCACACCCACACCACTTTCAATTTGTTGTGTATCTCCTGAGCTGTATCATGACATTTCCCTAAAAAGCAAAATGAAACAAAACAAAAAACCTGCAAACCCAATCAAACAAACAATGAAATGTGAAAATTAAAATTAGAAATTAAATGCAGTAAGTCATACTATTACCTAGTAATCTCAGGAAAGAGAGAAGAGGGAAGAAAAATGTCCTCTGTCTTGAGAAACCAGTTCACTCTGGGACTTCCCTTGGTCACTTTGAATTAAAAAGCAGGTTCTGTCAGTAACTGAATGTTGCAAAAGTTGTCTGAGTTTTGACAACATGGTCCAAAGTGTTGGGGGATTTTTGGTAGACATCCAAATAAGTACATGAGATAAAACTGTCCTCAGCTAGTTTGACTTCATGTCATCTGGTGTGTTTTCAATAGAAATTGCAATCTTTTCTAGCGTAGGTACTTCTGTGAACAGTCATCTTTAGACTCTGTGTGAAACTGGCATTCACATGGTTGGCCAAAGCTCTAGTGCCATGAACTACAGCCAAGTTCAGTTTATACTCTGTGTTTTTCTTACCTTAAATCCTGAGTAAAATTCTTATGAATGTCTTCAAACAGAGAATATCACTTGCCTTGCTTTTTTTTTTTTTTATAATGTTAGAAATGAATGAGGCTCTATTTTCCCCTTCATATCCTCCTTAGAGGGTAGATCATGTGGAGAGACCCACTTGGGAAGCCAGCATGGCAAACCCCACACCATCTGGGCTGTGATTCACATGGAAATGAAAGGAAACAGAGAAGAGAATTTCAGGAAGACAGATGCAAGGGAGTACCTGAGCTGCCATGTTAACCTGTTTAGTAGCTACCTACCACAGCTTCAGGATAGTTATTCTCCGATAAATAGTAGTTAAAATAAATATCCTTGAGAATTCATGGGTATGGAAAGTGTATTCTACAGGTAGGAGTCAGAAGGGGTGATAGCACAAAAATCCAGCCTGAAAAAATCTCTTGTTTCTCGGTTAGAGACTATATATTGTTGAGGCCAAGAGCAGTCTTGTGCTTGCAGTCCAGGTCTAGGCAGAAGAGGATACAGGTATGGTATTCAGGTCTGCAAAACATCAACAGTATTTTGTGTTGTGTTCCATTGTGCTTCTAAGACACCTGCTGCTCTGGCATGCCAGCTGTCACTTGCTGATAGCCTGGTGCCTTTTTGCATTATTAGGAGCTAAATGCTAAATGCCATGATTCCAGATTTGCTATTGTATCTGTCTCACAGACCTAAACCCTACAAATAATGCACTCCTCAAATGTGAGCTTTTAGAAACTGAGGTCATTTAAGAAAGCTACATTTTAAGAGGATTTTTTTGTTGTTTTATTCCCAGCGAGAGGCTGTTGAAATGAAGCATATTTGCTTCCAGAGAAATCCTGCCAAAGCAAAATTACAGTGCTGCTCACTTTTAAATTTCACAGCAAAGTAGCACTTAAGGCTTATTGCAGTGCATTAGATTTAAAACCAATTAAGTACAATGCTAAATCAGTGTAAACCACATTTCTGAATTTATCTACAACATAATGAATAACATCTGCATCTGCAAAGAAAAGATTTATACTGAGCAGCAAAACAAAATGTGTTGACGATTTGAGCAGTTTTCACTCCCTTATGTCATATGTCTTGATTATTTGGTAAAGCTTTACCATAATCCTTCATTGTTAGAACAGTAACAGGGGAAAAACACCCAAATCGCAACATGTTTAGGTAGATTCTTCCTCAGTTCATTTCCTCTTCTCAACAAATGTAGATCTTATTTGTGCAGGAGCTTTTCCAATTTGAAATTTGTTCGGGATTTGACAAGGATCACCTTTCTTCAGGTGTGTTGGAGGATCAAGGATTATCTTCTGACCTCTGATGGGCATTTCTAGTACTGCCCTCTCCAGAAAATGGACTTTTCAGTAAAGCCAGCCTGCTCCCTTTATCTTCCTAGATGACAACAGGCAGAAAATATGATAAAGGGAAACAAAATGCTCCAATGTTATTTAACAGACCAAATACAATCTTCAACAGAGCTGAGTTTCCATGCTAAGTCTCCCTGAAGTTCATGTATGACTTTTAACAAATAACTTCTATACTGATCTTCTATACATAGTTTGCACAGATCTGTTTTGCAGGGTCAACTCGTAAAACTTTCCTTCTCCGCTCTTAAAAGAAGGTAGGAATAATTGTCTATTTTACTTTCTTGGCTTGTGAAGTTGTTACCTCTTTGTGACTCTTTTATTACAGAGCTGTACAGCACTTGAAGCAACAGAAAGAAGCATGGTTTGGGTGTCTGAGCCCTGTGATACAGAAGTAATTATTTCATGTTTATGCTGTTTTATGAATATTCTACTGACGATATTGATAGTGTACATACTATAATACACAACAAGACTGCAAAAACTTCCATAGCTTCTGCCTTTCAGCTCTCTGGAAACAACATATTTCATTTGGCAGAAGGAAAACCTTACTCTCTTTCAGTTTTCAGTGTCTTCTATGATTGAGAGCATAGAAGGAGAACTGTTCTTAATGGTGATAGGTTCTGTGAGACAGAGCTGTTGTCCACAGAGAGGTTACTAGTAATAAAATATTCATCAGGATACCTCTGCCTTTTAAGTATTAGTCATAAAGCAGTGTCATGAGTCTCAATCTCAAAGAGGCTTTTAGTTAATATCGTCCTAATTTATTTTCCATGTTGGGTCCTGCTCCCATTCTTATGAGTCTGTAATCCTCTCATGCTTCTAGAAAATAAAAATGCTTGCTGATGACAATTGAGCTGCATGAAGATTGACCAAAATTGATGGGAATATTTTTTGTAAAGCTGATGCCCTTCAACCCTGATACTCTTACATCTGGAGTTTCTATTCTTCAAGACTGGGATGTAGCTCAAACTACGCAGCAGAGCTTGTGTTTGTCAAGGTTTAGAGCTTGGCTGGCCACTAGACAAATGAGAGATGCTCTCTATTAACCCCTCCCTCGTGTCAAAGGAGGAGAGAAAGGGAATAAGGGAGAGAGACTTATGGACTGGAAAAGAAAACTAAAACAGCTTTAATGAAAATAGTAATAATAAAATGAAATATATACAAACTCAACCTCTCTGACAGCAATTATGTACCATCACCACTGATGCTGTGGAGCAGACACTGGAGAAGTCCCAGACTGGACTCAGAGACATATGGGAACTGGATTCAGGGGCTGGATTCTGGAATTGGATTCAGGAACACTCAGATCAGGATCGAAGGCAGAATGGACAGAATCCTCCTCAGTCGCCGGCCATTGAAGAAGGGAGTGTGACCCTCATGATCCCTCAGTTTTATACTAAATATGATTTATCCTATGGAATATTGGGAAGCTTAACCCCATTTCACTAGTGGATAAAATGAAGCAAGATTTCAGAGTAAATTCTAACATGCTTGTCTATATGGGAAGTAATATCCCTCCAGAAAGCCAATGTAATGTTTTCTTCTGCTGGATAATGTTTTGTCATAAATATTTTGACTGACATGACTGAAATGTGAGCGTTAGTGACTTCAATCCCAGTCTGTAGACTGACTTATACCAGAGTATCCAAAATACGTGCTTGACCCCAATAGCTATTTTAACAGTTCTCTAGGATATCTATGTCCTTCTGGAGCTGCAGCCAGGGGCAGGAAGGCATCTGAAATGGCATTGAATGCCCACATTTGACATTCTCTCTATGGTGTCTTAACTGAGAGGAAATGAAGAAAAAGAGGCAAATTAAACTCAGCAAGCTTAGCAGTAAAATTTACCAATGAAACTTTGAGGTGTATTTTCTCACTGGACACTGCTATGGGAAGAAAAGCAGTCCCCCCCTTTGAAGAGACCGTTTTAAGTGTTAACCCTGCTGTGCTGGTTTGTGCTTTTTACTGTGAAATCATGTTTGCAAAGCACCCGAGGGGTCTAATGGCTTTCATGAAAAGACTTACACTTTGCACTTATTCTCTGAAAATGTGCAGTCAAGCCATTGGCCAAAAAAAGCTTCTTTCTTCTGCGCCCAAAAGGCGACCTGTGAACAAGTTTGACTCTCTGGTAATCCATCATAAACCTTACTAGGACATCGATTCTTTTTCAGGTTTGAATGGGGAGCAGGAATTTACTTTTTCCAGTGACTTATTTTTGAATTACACTGTGGTTTATACCCCCGGGGTTTAAGAATAGCTTCATTTACCAATATCAGGTAATTGCTACTGCAGCAATTTGCTTCCGTGGAACAGAGCAGCTGGAAGGTATTGATGTCTTGATAAAAGATTGTTATTTGTGTTAATTTTTCCTCCCTCATTTTCATTTTTGGCCAGCCAAACATGGTATCATGTGCTATTGTTAATGGGTATATTACCTGAGGCTGTTACAAAAGTCCACGCCAAGTTCATCCCAATGAATTGAGGAGTAATGTAGTTTTAATTTTAACTTCAGTTAGATCCAGGAAGATTAATTGTTGGGGGCAAATCCTTATGTGGGGCCAAAAGGGAATTATAAATCATTCAGTTACATGATCAGATAATTTTCAAGCTCCTGTGGGTTTCAGAAGATGAACAAGAATAGCTTAAACTTGTCTTTTCACAAAGAACCAGTAGCTTTTGATAAATTAGGAACTGTCTTTTTCCCCTCTCCAGTGTTCTCCCTGGATGTGGGTGAAATGTCCACTATCGCTAATTTTACTGCAAGTGGAACCCTCGATTGCCTGCAAGTAATTCACATTTTTCAATGGTAGGTAATGGCGATAGCGAAAATGTCTCCTTGCTATCAGGTCATTTTATTTTTAAGTCAATGACAAAGGAACTATTATGTACCAGCTGATGAGAGTTTAATTGGTTTAAATATAGAAGAGGATTTATTAGCAGTAATATGGTAATATTACTATGGCTCTCTACTCATAGCTCTTACATATGCATTAGACAATTTCCCCTAATCTAAGCAAATCTAAACTAATCTAGGTAGATGCATAAGTATGGACTTCATTCTCCTTTCACTGAGACGAGTGTTAATTAGAAGACACTTACTGGACCTGAAGCAGAGTAACTTAGTAGAGAACCAGGTCTCATATCTTTTGCCTAATCTGAATATTGCATGAATATGATCATGATTCTTGGCGTAATTAGGGTCACAGTGTATGACTAAGTGCTTCCATGAGAGTCAACTGTCGCCCTTAGCAAGGCATGGATTAGTGTCAGCTGCTAAACAGCAGTACTGGAGAGCATCTATGAATAAGCTTCTCTGTATTACTGCATAAATGACTCTCATTTCCCCTCACTTAAATAAATAAATAAGCTCTCTCCTTGGCTCCCTTCTCCTCTGCCTGCGCTGCCTTTGGCCCTTTCTGGAACCTGTTTCCCACCCTATGTGAGCTGCAAACTGTTGCCTCATCTTACTCATGCAATAAGTATTTTGAAGACGTTTGGGTTTTTTTCCTGGTCTAAACTTTGTCTAAAGCATCCTTTAGTCTTCCTTGATTTTTTTTTTTTTTTTTTTTAAATGAAAAGATGATGGATGAGAGGGAAAATGGAGATCTGGAAACACATAAAACTCTTGAAAATGTTCCCACCATCTGGATCACCGGAACTAGAGATTTGAAAGGAAGTACTGGATAGTTTGTACTTCTGGATCTTGTTCAATTTCACTTGCTCAAAATTTGCTGGACTTTTCTAGACAGAAGCAAGGTTTGACATGATACTGTGAATCTCATTGTCTGTTTTGGTTTCAGTCCTCTGTTAAAAAAGTCTGAACAGTTATAATAAAGAATATATATAAATTTATGTGTTCATATTCAACTAATTTTAGCCAACTGTACACAAATATACACTTGTTGTGAATATTTTATTATATGCTTTTCACATCAGAATGAAGGTTTGTTTCAAGTGTTGAAAACCATCTTCTCTTGGAACTTTTTTTCTTGAAAATGAACATAAGGGAGGCTACTAAGAAAACTGTATGCCTGGTTTGTTTGTCAATGATAGATGACCGAAGCAGAATTGGGGGCCATATTCTGATATAATTTACTCTCCGCAGTAGCTGCTGGATTTACACCTAGTTAATGTGGCAAAAATAAGATCAGAATCTATATCCAAATCCTCTTGGCAATGAATTTTTCAGTCCTTTCAAAGATGCTTTTGAAGTTACCTTGTTGTGTCTATTCACTAAATAAAAGAGTTCTTTGTTCTGTCATTCCTGTTTTTCACATGGTAGTCATTTAAAGGAGAGGAATGAGGACAAGTAGCACCATCTTGACAGGCTGCATTCCTGATTTTTTTTTTTTGGTTATACAATTGATTTAAAGAGCAACACATTTATTCTGATATAAAAAGAAACAAAATTACTAACTGATCTTTCTAGGTATTAAGACATTTGAATTTTGGAACATTAACAAGATACGTTAAAACCAGACAGTGATTTCTACAGAAGTTATCGATTTGAAAAGTAAATTGTCTGATGCAGTGTAGTTTTCAGTTTTATTTAAAATATTCAAGTGGGAAAGCAATACTGTTTAATACAAAATGACTCTAATAATTTATTTTCGGAGGATAATTTGTTTGCCAATTAAGCACAGGTGACCCTAAATAAATAATCCCCCCTGCTCCAAATAATCTTGATACATTTAAATGTCTTCCCAGTTGTAGATGGATATGCATGAATAACAGCATGGGGACCCCAACATGATACTTTTTAATTAAAGGCCAACATTCCATACTCACTTGACAGACGATTTTTCTTTTTCCTTTTGCCTTAGCTAATGATTTTCATGTTCAATCACCTAATCTTTGAAATACCCAACTTCAGGTAAAGAGAGTAAAATTTTCACCTCTTAAAGATAAAGTAAACACCAAAATTTCTATTCAAGCAGATAAATAGACTTTTTTGGAAGCTGGGCTTCATATTCACACCTAAGGCCCTCTACTAAGAAGGTGTCCTTTTCCCTTAAATATTATACTTATTTCAGTCCCTAAATACTGGTGAATGATTATGTGAACATGTGACTTCTACTTTACCCCACAGTCACCAAGAACAAATCTCCCTTCTTTTTAAAAGGAGCCAGATGGAAATAATACTTAAAAGCTGAGCTCGCTCTTACAGTGAGGAGTTACTGACCAGAAGAAAGCAAGTGCAGAAGCAGCAAAGACAAGTAGTTTAGAGGGTTTCAGAACTTTTCTTTGTCAAGGAACACAACAAAACAAGAATGTTTTGCATACTGATCCCTCTCTTAAAGCAGACTGGCTAGAGAAAGTAATATTTTTGATACAAAAAAGAATGATACTGTTCCCTAAGCGATGGTGATAGTTGCTAGCTCTTGGGACAACCAGAGCCTATGATTCCCGAATCTGAGTTCAAAATTTTTTATTACATCGATACTACAAGTTACATCATAATTTCTCAAACTTTCCTTTTCCTTTTCCCTTTCCCTTTCCCTTTTCCTTTCTCCTCTCCTCTCCTCTTCTCTCCTCTCCTCTCCGCCTTTCAATTAAAAAAAGCACCAAACCACCTAAAAATGTATTTATGTTTAATTGATCAGTTACAGAACTAGAAGCCTTTGAACCATTTTGTGCACTGTGTTCATTCACAGGGATGTTATTCAAAACCTTTTTTTTAGTCATCAAAAAAAGAAAAAAAAAGGGTGTGAGCTGCTACCACTTTATTTTTTTCTTTTCATATGTATAAATATATTCATATTTATACATGGCCCACCCTCTGCTGTCAGAGCTCCATTAGTAATGCAGTGACAATAACAGAGTAGGGAGTAAAAACTCTTGAGACTTGTTATTAATGGTTCTCTGAATTACAGTAATGAAATATGCTGCATAAAGCTGCACATTTGTTTTAAAATGTTGATTGTGTTTGAAAGAACACTGAAAGAGGTAGAAATAAACAAGGTTAAAGGTCTCATTCAGATCCTTTGAATATCCCAACTTAGATGATAGATGTGTCACAGCTGACACAAAGGCTTAGGCTGAATTCTTATTTTGTGTGTGTTGCCTTGTGTTAGTTGTACACTATTAGTCCAGTCACTCTTCACTGTTTTTGTTTGTTTGTTCTTTTTTTCTTTTTTTTTTTTTTTTTTCTTTGTCCCCTTTCTCCCCAACCCCCAGGCTCTTTCTTTGGTTAAGGTTGGTTATTTTTCCAAGAATGAGTTGCAAATTATTGCAACTTATATTACTTCCTTCTAGTGAACTGCAGCCCAGGAATCCCAATGTGATGAAGTACACAGAGGTAAAATTAAAAATTCAGAGCTCCTTGTTTGGGATAGCATTCTTTGGATTTATTTATGTATTCATAATCCTCTTTGGAGATGGATGAAGTGTGGCATATGTCTAATAGAAAAAGATAAAATGTGAAAGCTTTTTAAAAGGATTAAAACGATACACTAAAATGCTAGGAATTGCCACAAGCATAACTCGTATTTGCAAGCATTATATTTTCACACACAAGACCATATTTCCATGTGAGTGAAGGAAGTCAGCCCTGATCCTGCTTAGGAAGCTCTGATACATGCTTAGAACATCATCCTTCTGAATAATGACAGCCCAAAAGTAGTTCATAAACAATATTATGTGAACCAATTAGAAAGTCTAGATTTTCAAAATCAGAGAGCCACTGTATGAACTTTCTTGGACAATAAAAACAGCACATTCCTTTGAGTATTTTTGCTTCGTTACTTTCAACATGCATTCTCTCCAAGTTGTATCAATGTTTGTAATCATTTGACCCTGGTGAGATATACATGAAGCTGAGAGTTAAATAGGGCAAGGACACTTCATTTACTTTTGAAAATATACTACTTAGATCTTTCTTCCTGAGCAGCTTTAAAAGCGTTAATAATGATGTTTACGTAATTTTCTTTGGAAAATGAACAAATGAACAGAACAGACTTTTTAAAAAATCTTTTTCCTTCCTGCTCTTCATCCTGAATTAAATAATTCTGCTTTCTCATTAGTAAGATGATACTTTTAGGCTATCCTCTTACAATGCTTCTTAGTCTTCATTTATCCTCTTTCTGAACATTTAATCCTGCATTAAAAAAAATACCCAAAACAGGAAATTAATGGACATCATGGGAAACATGCTTTTAAAAATCCTTCTCTTTTGCATGGTAGAGTGTGTCATAGGTCCTCTGATTTAAAGCAGGCAGTTTCAAATTATTATGGCCCTGGCTTCAATTACATGTTTTTTTTCTATAATATCTCCATATAAGGTATTGATTTAATTACTTGTTTCATTCCTAAAATCTTTCCAGTTTGTCCATTACCTTTTTTTTTCTTTCTCTCAGAAGGGAAAAGTTCAAGTACAGAGGCAAGACAGTGCATGAACCACTGCTAAGGTTCCCCTTCACTATGATTTAGACCTTTAGACAACTCATAGTTGCCTGTAACAGGCTCCGGTAAAATGTGCTAGCAGCTATTCTGTGTGTAGACAGAAGTTTAAACAGACTAAAAAATACCTAACAGAACGTAGACCTATACAGCAGGTTTGGATTTGATTCATTGCAATGGGCAGGAAGAATTCATTATCACATATGCCAACAGCCAAATTGGGCAGGTTGTTTTGTGGGCAATTTCTCTACAAAAGGTGTGTATCTTCTGTTGCCTGCCTTTCTCACCAAGGAGGAACAACTTGTATTCTTTCTGGTCTGTTCTGATCTAATCTCTCCCTTCACCTAAAATCATTGGTGGAATTTGAAGCCCATCCTCTTTCCGAAGATTAATTGCAAAAAGGAACAACTTCAGCCTTGAGATTTGAGGATTTGTCCGTATCTTCAAATGAAGACACTGCCAAGCTGTGACTTAAAAATGAGTTGCACAACATTGATTTGTGAGCTGTTTGCTTTCTTATTTCCGCTATGTGTTCAGTGATGCCAGAAAAAGAGCAAACTTCTGGATTGCTCTGTGTTGTGGATGAGTATAGCACAGAGAAAATTACAGAGAAATATGGTTGCCTAACAGAGGAGTGAGAAATTCAGGTGCAATTCACATTTTAAGAAGCCTGAAGTATCTTTTTTGGCCTTCAGCTGTGGCACCAGAAGGGTATGGTCTTCCATGAGCCTCTCCCAGCAGCCCACATATTAGACACCCCAGCTGTCTTTTAAAGGCACTCAGTTTAGCCTAGTGGATTGACCTTAAGAGTGACGAGAGTTCACTTTTAAATTGTGGGTTAAGATAGAAGCTAAATCAATAAATTTCATTCTGAGTTCTAAACTATATTCACAATTAGATATACTAATGAACTAAAATCATAACATGGTCAATATATGTTTATTCCTTTTACTTCAGAAGGTCCTTCTGAATTGTGTATTTTTACAAGAGCTTTTACAATATACACAACACACCAGAATGTTTAAATGCCCTTTATATGTGAATAGTAACTATTAGAGCTGGCCAATACTTTCATGAGGAAATACATCCTTAATAATTTTTTTGGGGAAAAAGTTTACAGGATCTTCATTTATATTTTTCAATTTCTCAACAAAAATGCACAGAGACACACAAAACCAAAACCAACCAAGCTGTAATAAATACCCACACGTTGCTTAGGGACAAAAGGATATGGGAAAAGGAACTAAAGGGGAGAGAGAATTGCTGTGGCCTTTTTGCCACCCAGACAAAGAAAAAATAATTAATATGCTTTAAAAACATTTATATTGGTGTTTGTTCTTGGAAAACAAAACATTCAGATTTATGGATAACATACTCTTTTGTAACAGGAAATTTGCAGCAAGTAAATTACCTCTTCTTATCTGCTGTCTTTGATGTTTTTATCATATTTGAACATAATCTATAAATGCAACATAACTATAATTTTCTACGAAAATTCCAACAGGTTTTGTCAATGAAGTTAAATAATAAACATGATCATTTGAATTTTAGCTTATGAAAGTTAAACTTAAATATCCTTATTATAGAAAACATTGTACTTGCCTATTTTGGTCATAAAAGTAAGTCCAGGAAAGGAACTCAATAGTTTGTCAAGTTCCTCCTTGTTCCCTAGGGCAGGATGAACTGTAGAAGTGCTATTCCTGACAGATGTTGTCTAACTTGTTCTTTAAGATGTCTAAGGAGAACTCCACAATGTCCCCAGGGAATTTGTTTCAGTATTTTACACTTCCTTTTAAAAGCTTCCCAACGTCTATTCCTGAATCATTGCTTCTTCAATTTAACCTCCCTGCTTCCTTTTTTATTCACCATAGGCACAGAACTCAGGATTTTTCTTCCTTTTGTAGTTACCATTTGTAGCAACAGACATTTTAAGTCCATTCACATAGTCTTCAACCAGTCTTCTCTCCCTTAAGTTGTGCAGCTCCAACCAGTTCAGTCTTTTCTATCTGGGAAAGATTAATCTTCCCTGGAAACTCCTGTCTTCTCCCAAACTGATTTACCCCTGACTTGAAGAGTGACATCCAAACTGGAAAACCTACTTCAGAAAAGAACTAAGAGCATGCCAGTAGTGGGAGGTGTTACTGTCTTGCAGGCTATGTTCTATTTGTGCCATCTAGTATTCACTTCACAGACTCTTCATAGCTTAGAACTAGAGTTATGGGTTCTAAGCTTGTAAAATCATTTACATGTGATTTCTTTTTTATTTAAATAATAATTATGATGAATTCAAGGAAAGAGAACTGTTTTTATTGGAATCAAAGAGTTTTGTGGCTAATTTCATTAATATTCAAGTTTTAAGAGATATTTCAGAGCTGTAGAATAGAGAGATCTGAAATAAAAGATATAACATTTCTGAATAGCAGTCTCCAGCCTTTGCAAGGTTACATTTTTTTACTCTGTGGAGCCACAACTTTAAAGCCTTGAGCCTAGGAACCTTTCCTTGCAATGACCTGTAATAAAGATTGCAGAGTTACATACATGTTGTCTTTATAGTCTTATTATTTGGATCACATGCACTTACCTCGCATACTTCTGGGGAAATTCTTTCAATTTTAAAAGGCAAGCTCCCCTTTTGTAATGTTGGTGAAAGAGAACTCCAAATATAATCCTGTCATGTTCACAACTGCAGAAAAGTTTCCAATTCTTCCTTTGCTGTCCTATATGTGCAGAAAAAGTTGTACAGCATCCATCTTATCTTTTTTAATAATTATATTTTAAATTATGGTTATTTGTCAAATATTCTTAAACTTCCAGCTGCGGATCTATAAGTACCATGACCTGTCTCCGCTGGAAAGGGCTGATGTAATTACAAAAAGGCCTGTATCAATCACTGAGATAATGGGTGTTCTTTTTCCCCCATCATCAATTACCCTGACTATTTTAGACAAAGTATCAGACAAACCTACCTTCTTTTAGCTACAGTGCTGCCATTGCTATTAATGGAATTTTAAATCTTCTGTTAGATGAAATGTTCCTAGGGAGAATATTTCACAACTGCCAATTAAGGAAAGTCCAATTTATGTAATCTCACAGAATTAGCAACAGATTGAATAAATGTGTTTAAAGTTGACATGCCTGGTTATCTACATTTAGCCTATATCCAGGGCTAAAATATAGCAGTTGCTCTATCACCCGATGACCCCTCTGCAGCAGAAAAGGGGAATCCAGGAAATGGGAGAAGACTCATGGGTTGAAATGAAAATGGATTTAATGAAACAATAAAATTAATACTGATATAAAGTATACAAGGTTATACTCAGCCTAGCAAAGGTGCAAGTCACAAAAAATGGGAAGAAAGTCCTCAGTAAGAGGAGAAGCCTAAGCAGAAGACCCTACTATCTTCAGCAAACTTCTCCATTTATAATGAGTGTGACATTTATGGGATGGTATCCACCTGTGAGCCAACTCAGGTCAGCTACCATGGCTGACTTGAAATTGTTAATGGCCTGCAGTCCATGGCAGTCTGATGATTCTGATCCAGTGAAACTAGGAGTCTGGCCCAGAGTGATTCTTCTGGAATTAGCTATCTGAATGAAGAGTGTTTCCCTTTTAGTTTCACTGTAACTTGTATTAAACATAGTGTGTCAAAATGCCAATGTAAGGTTAACATGGCCATTACGATTACTACTACTATTATTTCTAAAAATGCTTCTAAAGATGTTGAAAATGCCAGGCCTAGAAAGGTACTGAATATCTCCTACTATTGACAAGAAATATCCTACTATCGGTAGTTACCAGAAATGACTCTTCAACTAACATCTCTCATGAATTGAACCTTAGAAGCACGACAGTATAAAAACCCCTGCTAGAATTTAATCTTTTGTAGAGTAATAACAAATCATGCTTAAATTTAAGCATGTTTGTCTGGCTTTTGAAATTGAAGCTGATGTAGACCTGCTAGCATTAGTGAGAGAAAACAGGACTGTGCTGAGCAGTTTTGATGTTGCACATCTTTGAGGTCTTTGAGAACTGGGCCTTGCTGCAAGAATAAAAAGGAAAACTTATTGCAGGAAGTTATAGGCTCTCCTGAGTATCAAAGACCAAAGAATTTTATTCTGGCTTTCCTGCACCAAGCCTAATCACTTACAGATAGATGTCTTATCATTTTTAAAGGAACATAAAACAAATGGCACACAATTTCTGTCATGACTGTAGCAGAGTGCAAAAATATTTTGCCCCAAAGCTAACATGACTGCAGCTTGGTGAAATAAAAAGTTCTTGTCAGATATTGCTTTACAATGGGGTAGATTTGAATATATAAGTACCAGAGAACTCATCAGAGTAAGTTTAAACTCTAGTGTATTCTGTGAGGTGAGCCCATGTAGACTAGCCATAATAGGAGAGGTAGCTTACCTGGAAGTAGCCCAGAAAATGAAGAAAGTGGTTCTTCAGACAGAAATGGTGTCTTCCAGGTGGGAGAAGAGGCTACAACTTACCTATTTCCCTCTGAATTCAAAACGCTGTCAGTGTCTGTGTACACATGTGTCTGTATATGTCTGCATGAGTTTCTGCAGTATCTGCTGCCATTTAACAGCTTATAAAAACTCCAGCTTACTGTAATGAATGGAAATAACCCAAGGGGAAGTGTTCAGTGATCTCAGTCTAGTTCATACTGATATTTTGCACTGAAAAATATATTAATGGCAGCCTCTCAGGATCACAGCACATCTGGAATTTGGATTCATTTAGCAGTGAATCTGAATTTCCCAGCTATTCTTCAGCTTACAAACAAGGGCAAAGAAAAACTTTGATTTGAACATCCCCTGGCAGAATTCATTGGTGTTGAGATTGTTGAGAATAGAGTTGGCTATAACCTTAAGCCTTGAAGATAGAAGACATCTGCCTGGTGAAGTCATTCAATGCTTACTAGAAATGGGCATTTCTGATAAATTCTAGCTTGGCTTTTTGTTCACTCTCAGCAAAAAAAGTGTTCTCGCCTACATTTTTGTAATGGTTTATTAATGCACTTTGACTCTGGTTGTTGAAGTATTTTAATGTTGCTTGATCTGAGTGCTGCTTTTGACACTTTTGATCATAATAGCATCCCACTTGATAATGTCTAGTGTTCTCTGGGCTTATCCGGCTCTACATTTTGAGTTCATTTCAATCTTATTTGTCAAAATGTCAGGAGTTTTGGTTTGTTTTTTTTTTTCCATTAGTAGAGATCCCTTGGCTTCCTTTGCTTAGAAGTTATTTATGGGAAGGTCCTTTCACCAGTTCAGTTCTGAACACTTTGTTGCTGCATAAGAGCTGCCACTGAAAGCAAAGTTGAAGGGGAAGGCTGGAAGTTTCCA
This sequence comes from Coracias cyanogaster, assembly GCA_033124195.1. Taxonomy (NCBI): domain Eukaryota; kingdom Metazoa; phylum Chordata; class Aves; order Coraciiformes; family Coraciidae; genus Coracias; species Coracias cyanogaster. The sequence continues at coordinate 25,755 of JAVSBS010011906.1, read as the reverse complement.
AAGAACCAAGAGGAATGTATGTGTCTTTTTACAGAATTCCCCCTTGACATCTCACTTTGAGTCCATTGACTTTAACTACCACATGGCTTCACTTTGCATAGTAATATGCTACATTAGCATAATTCATATTCTACTTTCTGTGTCATGACTACTTAACTATATCTTTGTGAAATGCAGTAGTGGGAAGAACCACAGCACACTAAGGGTATAAAAAATTTCCCAGTCGTTTCTAAGGGAAAATCTACACTCACAAATTTCCTAACAACCAGGAAATATAACAGAACTGAAAAAAAAAAGGGAATCTTGCCAAGACTGAGGATTATTTTGAGTGAGACAGAAGGAAACAAAGGTTTCTTAAAGCAAGAAGGGCATTATATCAGACCTGATATATAAGTGACAAGAACACAGAGACAGAGGTATTCCTAACAGACAGAATGTACCTATATCTACCGGTCAGGAGCAAGAGACAGTGCTTATGCTTGGACTTAGGCCCAGAAGACTAAGGGGGAAAAAAATGGACACTCTCCCTTCCTGGGCAAATAGATGGCATATTTCAGTCCAGAACCCTGTAGGATGTGTCTACCCTGACCATCTGTATCACATTATTTTCTCCTGAAGAGATACAAGGAAGGCAAGGAGAAATAAATTAGTGGTTTCTAAATGGGCAGGAGAGAGGATATACTTTGTTTGGGGTAAAAAACAAGAATAAAAAAATTACTTTCTTAGAAGGATTACAAAATTAATCTAATTTCATATCATGGAAAATTAAAATTGCAACCTTTAGACATGTGAAAATAACCTGAAAGTGTCAAGTCACATTAAAAGTATCCTGTGAAACAATGTTGGGTTCAGAGAAATGGATCAATAGACAGAAGGAAGGCAAGAAAATTCAAAGCCAAGCTGTGACACAGCCAGAGTGAACCCTGCCTTGTGAACGGTACTGCATCAGCAAGACAGGATCAAATGCTGACAAGTTGCACTTCCAAACGGGATTAAATCAGTGTGATTTAATCAGTCTTAAATTTTTGAGGTCCTCCTGCCTTCTCTTAGAACACTGTCCACATCACAGGAATGATGGATCCATTTGTTTTGATGAATTTGACATTGCTGTGTTCTTCCTTAACATGGTAAGAGTAGGCAAGAGCAAAATGTTTGCCCCTTTGAAAAGAAAAGGGAAGAAACACACTACAGCTCCAAGCAAGTCCATGTAAAGTTATGAGGAGAGGCAACAATGGAAAGCAAGAGGAGATAGAAACTAGTCACAACATGGGACAGACAGTTGATGGCACCTGACAGCCCATATAGGTTCATACATAAGCAGTGTACAATGGTAGTATTGTGGAGCTAAGGAACTGAGAGGCTTTGATGCAACTCTATGAAGCAATGGGTTCTTCCCCTAGGCCAGTGAGTGCAGAATGTTTCTAAGGGCCTCTAATATCTTTGGGAACTAGTCTGTCTATTTTCCCAGGCTGTCTAGTGAAACCTACTTCATCAGAGTAGTCACACATGAGGCTTTCCATAGATTACTCTTGTGACTGTTTCTCACTTCAGGTTTTCCAGTTCAAAGATGAACTGAAATTAGGAGATCGATATTGAGTAAATCTTCCTTTTGGTTTGAAGACAGGATTAATAGTCTGCAAAAGAATTAGACCTGTCCTTAAACACCTCTGATTCCACTGTCCTCTTCAGTTTTCAGATGGCCCAGGAAGCATTCATGTCTTAAGCTACCTCTTGCTGAGTGAAAAAGGCTTTTGGCACCACAACAGCAGAGCCAACAGAGGTTGGAAAAGAACTCTAGGATCATCTAGTACAACCTTCATCCAACATCTCCCTAAACTCTAGACCAGGGGTCCTCAAACTTTTTAAACAGGGGGCCAGTTCACTGTTCCTCAGACATGTCAGGGGCCGGTGCACTGTCCCTCAGACACT
>JAVSBS010011906.1:0-23778 GCA_033124195.1 Coracias cyanogaster | reverse complement strand
GAGACCAACACCAGCCTCACTACAACTCCTCTCAGCCTCCTCGTCTCCAAGCTAAGCAATCCCAGTTCTCTCAGTTGCTCTTCATAGGACATGTTCTCGAGACCCCTCGCCAGCTTCATTGCCCTTCTCTGCACCTGCTCCAGCAAGTCAATGTCCTTCTTGTACTGTGGTGCCCAGAACTGGACACAGTACTCAAGGTGCAGTCTCACGAATGCCAAGTACAGAGGCATAATCACCTCCCTACTCCTGCTGGTCACACCATTTTTGACACAGGCCAGGATGCCGTTGGCCTTCTTGGCCACCTGGGCACACCTCTGGCTTATGTTCAGCCAGCTGTCCACCAGTACCCCCAGGCCCTTTTCAACCACACAGTTTTCCAGCCAAAATTCCCCAAGCCTGGCTGGAAAGTGTAGATCACATAGGTAAGATTGCTTGCTTAAATTATACCTAAAAGCTTCAAGCAAAAGTGGGTTAAAGCAACATATAACACCAAGGAATGGAAAATCAGAAGAGACAGAACATCATCCCCATTTTACAGTCTGAAGACAAAGAAATTAAATTGTTTGTGGTCAAATGAGGGCAGAGACGACACCTTTGGCAGAGGTAGAAATATAATCACAGATCACTTTCTTAACCATTAGATTAGCCTTTCCTCCTGGCTTTTGTTTAAATTCATTTGACAGCAACTGACTCAATTATTCTTTGTGATCAATTTCCTGGATAGGTAGCCTTTTAAAAATTTATTTTCTTGCTTGTGTACTGTTTTCAGAACAAACCCAGTGTCTATAAAACCATTTTTTATTAGTATTACATTAATGGTTTTGTTGAATTATGTCGAGGGAGTAGATGATAATTTAGTATGAGCTAATTAACAAAAGGTATGAGCTATCAACCCAGCACAAGATAAAGTGTTCCGTCTTACTGGGGAGGTTCATTTTGAAATGGTAAAACTAAATGAAAGGCAAATAAATGCTTCCATTTTGTATTGATCCCTTTCTTTACATATGTCTTTAGACATGCATGTAGGTACATAAATATCACTGTCTATTCATCAAGTGTATAAGAACCTATCCCTTTATTGTCCCAGCTGCTCAAAACATGTGTCTAGCAGATGCTTATTCAAAGAAGGTCATATTGCAGCACATCAACTGATGGTTGCACTAAAGCATGCTAGTGGAACAAGTAACTTGCACTAGCACATATATTAATTTGCACTAGATAGGTTCAGGTTTCCCATGCTAACCTGCAGTAATACTTTGTTCTCTTTGAGAATCTCTGAAAAACACAAAAGGGGACCTAACTTGTATGAATGTTTTGCACATTTCTTAAGGCTCCTGAAAGCTAAGGATGTATCCATGGAATAACTGATCATCAAATGCAAGTTAAATGGACAAAAATATTTATAATCTTTATTCTCCAAATAAATAAATAAATAAAAGATTACGGGTTAAAAATTAATCTGATTTAGATTATACTAAATTAGATTGCTAATTAATTTCTTTACAAAAGAGGCTGATAGCATTGATTTTGCTGTACTCAACTGTGTGGTTGTAAGAAGTATGTACACACCTTGGCAAGGTGTCATCATGCTCTTGTAAAGTCTTTTTTATCATTTCCAGTGCAAAACTTCCTCCCTGCCTTCTTTCCTTTTTAGGCCTTCCTCCCTCCCGCCCACCTTCCCTCCCTCCCTCCATCCCTCCCTCCCTTCCTTCCTTCCTTCCTTCTTTCCTCTTCCTCTCTTTCTCTTTCTCTCCTCTTCTCCCACCCCAGCAGCACAGAATATCATAATCTGCAGGAGTTGCTGGTGCCATCTCTACTTAATTGTGGATAGCGTTTCCAAAAGCTGAATGTACCTGCCATATCAGTTAGCAGAGGGAGCACAACCAACCCCTTTAGAACTGACTCCAGTTCTAAAGGGAAAGGAAGTCTCCATAGTGCAGGCAAATAGTTACAGTGGCTGACTCCTACCCAGTTCCTCAATTAACTAACAGCAGCTTCAAGACATTAAATTTACTTGCTACCTACAATAAAAAAAACAAAGCTGCAGTGAGCAAGACTGAGCAGTTCTTCTGTTTTGAACAGTTGCACATCACTATCAAGTAGTCTGGGTGCTGTTGCTGTTCAGATCCCTGTGCTTTGCTATTCCTTGACATTTTTATAATAGGACCTTCCCCTCTCTTCATAGATTCCTGGACATTGTGCAGAACCAATCTCTGCCATCTTATCAGAGGATCTGTGTAGTCTACTGTGGACAATGGATCCTGCTCCACCTTTCCTCCTACATGCTGCAGTTTCTAAACTGCCTTAGTTTAGTTTATATCTTAAGAGCAAATAATGAATCCTGTGTTAGAAGGACTTTCTTTTTCCTTTGGTTCTTACCTGGTAGATGTCTAGGCAGGTTTTGGGTAGTCAACAGCACTATCTAGTAGCAGTGCCTCTCACCAGTTATGTCAAACACTTTAAGCAATGTAAAGCAAACTACTTCACACTGTTCTGCAAAGGGTATGGAGAAATTTCCATCTATGATTCAAAAAAAAAAAAAGAATCTGCGGAGGAAAAAGAACCCACCATGAGGCACATGAACAGGTCAGTATGAAATAGGTAAACCACAAAACTCACTGTTCAGGGTAGTAGAGAACAGACACCTTCCAAGCTTACCAGGAAGTCATAGAGAAGCACAGATCAAAACACGTCCATAAACCAATGAAGTCCTTTAGATGGGATTATATCCCTGAAGTATAGCCATTGAATCCACTATGATCCAAAAAGTAATATCTGAAATATCACAATAGATAAATTCAGCTAGATTTTTTGATAAATCCAAAAGACTTTTGAGGAACATTTGTAAAATCAAGACTTTTCAAAAAAGTTGCAAGGATACATTTTGAAGAAGTAGCAAAGATTTTTTTTTTAATAGTCCAAAATCTTTCTTGGGGCATCATGTGGGCCTAAACAGAGAAATCAATTTAAAAAAAAACCAAACAACTTTTGGGAAAGTATGATCACTGCCAAATATCTTAGTGTTTTTACTGGTTTTTGCTATATGACGGAAGACTCATTCAGGTTATACGTATCATCGTCAATCGGTTTGATTTTAATTCCCCAAAATATCACATGGGTGTCAGCACCAGCAGCTGAGGAAAAAAATGCTTCACAACAGAAGAAAATAAATGTCTTTAGGCATTTGTTTTGTTTTGTTCTCTTACATTTCTTTAGGAGCTTTTCAGGGGAAAAGAAATTATCTTCACTGTGTATCATAAACTAGTGGTGAAGCTACTGATGACAAAGATAGTCATTTCATTACTGATAGTAACTAGAATACATAAAAATGCTGTATTTATTTTTAAAAGTAATTATATATGTGTACAGCCCATTATTGCTGTGTTCCCATTTGAAGCCTTTCCCAGAACAGTTAGCAGCTCCAGAAACAAAATTCCATTTGCCAAATAATTAGAAACTTTAAGGATGGTTACATTAAATAACCAAAAAGCAATTCAGACCTTTCTAATTCAGGAAACTGAAGCTCTCCTTAAAGAATAGCTGTCTCCTATGGGGAAAAGGTAGTAATGAAATTATATCATTAGCACGAAGATTAATATGATTTCAGGAAGATATTCTTGGCCATTAGCTTAGCATAAAGACATAGGACTTGAATGTAATCACCTAACTCTAGAAATAACTACTGGCTCTGTCAGAAACTATACTGTCAGCCATGGAATTGAATGATAAAGTCTTGAAGAAAGCTAAATGCAGAAACAAAAAAGCTGCCCATTTTGTCGTGGCTGATGATTGCTTTCCACAGCCAGAAGTGATGCACATGACCACAATCTGATGTAGAAAAAGCAACTTGAAGGGATTTGTAAAACGTATTTCTTTCAGGTTATCTGGTGAGTTTGTATCAGTTAAATGCTCACAGTTTATTTCTGAGGAGCTCTCAACATGACTACAGTAATGCTTAGGTAAACATTGAGGCAGCTACCTACCATGCACCAGCAAATGTGGGGACAGGGCAGTCTGTGCTGACAGTGAGATGAGCAATAATGTAAAAGGACAAAACCTTGTTGTTTGTACATAAGCCAACTCCTCACCTTATTATTGCAAAGACTGGAGACCATACATCGCTAAATTTTGTTTTACTGCATAGATGAAAGACTGCTTGTTCATGATTATAAGAAAAGGATATAGGGAGAGGATAGGGGAAAGCAGGAACTTAAACCTTTAACACATTTCAGAGAAGCCAAAGGGAAAGTGATTAAGAGACCAAATAACCCCCTGATTTTAAGTAAAAGCTCAATATGGGTGCTACTTTCACCTTTGAAGTTAAGATAAATGGCTATGGTTTTCAAAGACAAAAGTTCTTTCCTGGAGCAATCCTGTCCAACTGGTAGTAGTAAGAGTTGAAAGAAAAAATTATGGTTGTTCTTCCTGAAAGAGCAGCACTAATGAAAATAGGTTGATGGAAAGTGTATAATAGTAACCATGTCATTACTGGGGTTTTAGTAGTTATGTCTGAGGAATGTTTTTAATGTATTTAAGGAGCATTTGGGAAATGGAAAGCTACATGAGAAAGCTTACACCTTGCTTTACATCTTACATAGCTACTAATGTTGTAGTTGTACAATTTTACAAAACCATATGATCAGGAGAATTTATTTTCTTTTAATGTCCTTGAACATCCCTGAAACATTTTCAAGTTTGTTTGTTTTTTTTTTTCTTGTATTTGATTTGTATAAATAGAAATAGGGAACTCACTGCTCTGCATTCCAAGCAAGTAAAATCTTATTTTCTTATTTTATTATGTCATTGCTTCTCTGCATATTGCAAAACCATAACACTATGTAGAGTAACTTAGCTGTATTTATGACATCATAGGCTCGCTGTTAATTTAATCAGCAGAGGAGCTGGTGAACAACGTACTTAGCTGTCTATCCTCCTTATGGATTTATGAGACTTATTTAAGGCAATTGGACTGCAAAGATGAGGGTTGTTTCTACAGACACCTACTTCATTCAAAGTGAGACATACAAGCTAAAATTCTCAAAGCAGCCAGCTTGTGGGTTTGAAATGCATGGCACTCATGAACTTTATGGGAAAATACACAGCTACACCATAAATTTTTTTGAAAGGTGAAAGCAGAAACTCATGTATATGATAAGATAGTGTTAGAAAAGCCCTCATATTAGATTTTTGTCTGGGCCTTTGAAGTAAAATGCAGTCTGATCTTTACCTTTAAGTCAGATTTATATTTACCTCTTACATTCTCATTTTTACCCTGCTGTTTTTCAAATATTATCGCTTGCCTTTACCCAATCCAAGAGGTGTGAGTTTGTACAAGTGAGACAAGCTATTAGTCTGATCTACAAAGACTGTTACATCTGGAGGAAAAAAAAAAAAAAAAAAGAAGAAAAGCAGTTTCATTTGGTTTGGGTGATCTTCTGCTGGTTTCTTTGAACGTGTTCACACTAGCTCTCTTGGAGTGGGCTCAGGCTTTTCCTTTAAGTGTGTTGTTACCAGACAAGTTGTTTTCAAGAAGTTTAAAAGAATCCCACTAGGAAGAAGAGGAACACATTGTTGTTTTTATTTATTTTTTTAAACAACCAAACAAAACTGTGCCTAATTTACAAGTTTCATCTCGAGAAGGCTGTCAGATATTTTACCTAATCATCTAACAAAGTCCGTTCGTAAGTGCTCTGTATAACAGGGTTGAGCTGATAGTGCTGTGGGAGTCTTAAATCTGGTTTTCATTGCTTTAGTCAGTCTGAGTTGGTGCCTAGATGTTATTAGAGTGTAGTTCGCTGTGTGTTATAAACAAAGATTAGAGATGTGCAAAACAGCCTTCGCAGCAGTTATACAAACATTTTCTTTGCTCTCCTTATTTGTGGATTCTCTGCTTTCCCAGATTTGCTTAATGTTTGACATTTCAGGTAGGCTACAAGTGGTAGGATAATCAGTAAAGTAGCTGAGAAAAAGGTCCCTTTCACCCCCCTAACCATCAGCAGGTTATTCCAGACTGTAAATACCAAAATTATAGGCATTAGAGGGGACTGAACCAAGTCTCATGCATTTCACCTAAGGAAATGATACGACCACTAAAAACCTGTGGATGACCGTATCAATTACTATGGAAATCCAAGAGATAAAGACATGATCACATTTCCCAGGCCTGTCTATTTGCAGTAGAGCATACATGAAGCTTTTTTCTTTCAAGAAAATTGTGGTTTTGTTCATCAGAAGTATGTCTTTCTTTCAAAAATTCCAACTTTTCATCAAAATGCACCCAGATCTTCCAGTGGGAAAGAATTTTGGGGGAAGAAAAACAATTGGCCTGGGAGGAGAAGGAGAAGATGACAGATAATGAAATATTTTCTTAAGAAAATTAAGACTTAGCAGAAATAAAAAATTCCCTTTCTCACTCGCCTGTTGCTCACACATTGAAGTATAACTCCCAGCTCATTCTCTCTTCTTATCCCTGGATCTCACTTTTTTACGGCAGTGCCCTGCAAATGGCCCCCAGCTTTGTGCCTCCTCTATCCAATGCAAAGCCCAATGGATTTGCCTGATCTGTGTCTGCTCAGACTAACCTAGTGCTGAAAGAAGTAAATCCACAGTAGGAGAAAGAGACTATGGTTTTATATCATAGGTAAGATTTCAAGTACTTGTCAATCCCTTCTTCAAAGAATCATTCTAGAAAGTGCACTCTACAAGTCCTGCCTAGGAAGATGTCTTTCACAAAGCCCTTCATATTTTCATCACATGGTGGATGGTGTCTCATCCAATAGAAGATAATAAATTTAGGTCTGGGAAGACAGGATATATTAGTGCTATATGACATCTTTATTCTTATCTAGATCTGAAGAAAGGAGAGACTGTGATATCCTTTGAAGCAATACTATCAATATTTAGGAAAAGATATTTGTAAAAAAAGTTAAATTTGTTGGAGCAGGACCACCTGTTTGATGTATGTTTACAGAGCACCTACTATGCTTTTCTGCCTCTTAATATCTTGCATTCTTGTGATTTTAATAGGAGTTAATTGTAATAACTTGTACCTTATCTGTAAAGTGAGATGCCTGGGGGATTTAGTTAGGGGAAAAAGCTAAAGCAAATTAAAACAACAACAGCAACACATAAACAATTATAGGAGGAAAAATTGAAAAGCTCAGTTCATCAAGAACTTTTCCCTGAGCAGCATAGTTGTTTTGATTTTTGTTAATCAAAAGACAGATGGTAACTGACAATGGAAATGGAATGGACCTAGAAAATATGTGATGTCTGGATGAAACTATCTTTCCAATTGCATTATGGCAATTGAGAAGAATAACACTTCCTATCTCATTTTTGCAAACAACACATTTTGCCAGAGCAAATTTCCAGAATTTACCTACATACCTATCTTTGTACTACATAGATAGATAGATAGATATTGTACTAATTGGTTAAGAAAATACATTGTGTTGGGAAAAAAAGCTTCTCACCACTTAAACTTCTTTATCTTTACTGTGATCACATCTCCACAGTCTTTGGTAATGCTTGAAAATGCAAGGTTGTATCCACAGCTCCCTGAAATCAATAAGACCCATCTTCAATTACAGTAAAAATTACCTTCACAGGTCACTAGCCATTTAAAACTTAGAGTTTTTGTTAAAACAATCCTGAGGCAAAATCTTTCTCTCACATAGAAGAGAAAGAAAAGAAGGGAAAATAAAAAAGGTATTTCTGGGATAGATTTTAGATTTTCCTCCCACACCCTAATAAAAAAAAAAAATTAATGAACAGAAAACCAGAAAATAGTTAAAAATTCCAGTGGAAATAGAAGCCATGTGGGTTTTTTTATAATCTCTAGTGCATTGCTTTAAATGTCTATCCAGGTATCATTATTTATTTTGAAGTAAATTGATGGAAAGTGTGAAGCATTCAAATGAGACTATAAATACTGGTCCAAATTCCGTTTAGTCACACTAACAAGTTTATCTGTGAACACGTTTCAGATGTTTCCAAGAGAGAAAAAAATAGCAGTTTTACATACATTTACAATGCATGTAAAAAAAGTTTTAATTTCACATACTTTTTGTGTTGCTTTGAGTAGGTTATTGTTTTCCAGTTCTAAAAGTGTCAGGAGCAAGTAGGTGAACTAGTAGTTTTCAGTAGAAGTTCTGCTTTTGATTCCACTGTGATTAGAATAATCCTAATTCAATTCCCATTTGAGTCCATGTAAACGGCAGAGTAACAGTTGGGGTTTAGTTTCAATGCAAGAAAACATATTTTTTATTGGTCTGAACTCTTTCTGACTCTCTGGCTGTGAGGACCAGTCCATCAAAGATGTTGAAACACTGAGGGACTGTGGCAAGAGTGAGACCTCATGAGTTTTGAAAATAACCAAATAATAGTTGTTTTCCCTGAGCGGCATCAATGCACGAGAACCTATGCACTCAGAGAGATCCTTAGAGCAGGAACATAGGCAGTTCATAGGACTAGAACCAGGCTTATAAACTGGTGCATTGTATCAGGCAGGCAACAGAAAAACTTCGTGTAGACTATTTATATTCAAGTAGAGCTGAAACTGCATTAGGCCAGCTCCCAAACGCACCTAAAAAGAAAATGAGGAAAAAATAATGACAAACCCCACTGACTTTTCTTGGCAGTCAGAAGCACATCAAAAGCAAAAGAACAGTCATGATGCCATGCAGCAAAGGCGGCCTTTTTTAAAAAATACATACACTGTCCACTATACTATCATATAAAACATTCACACGTACATTTAGGCATTCTGAAGAATACTATTAATTTTGAACTGATATGGGCAGATGGCATTAAAAAGTTGCTAAAATGCTGTAATTTATTTGGTTAATAGATTCATTAAAAGTCTTCTGCCTGCTCATGGAAAAGAGGTCAAATGGAAGCAAATAAACAGAAGAGTGAAATGATAGTTGGCTTAGTGAACATTTCAGAGAAGAATCTAGTTCTCATGATTTTCCTCTTAGGTGTTGTTATTCTTGAATAAGCAATCTTGAATTTCCTTCCCAGGCTTTTAAGGGAGGTTGCCCTCTCCCTCACTTTTTTCAAAGGATTATAATTCCATTATAGCTTAATGCATCTAGTGATTACAGTTACATACAAAATCCTACATAAAACACTCACTATACACTTGGTGACTTGAATGATGGACATCTAAATCCAGAACATATCTTTTTTAGTTGTTTGAATACCTGAGACACAGTCCAAGTGCAACAGACACATAGAGCACCCAAATTTAACTTAAAACCTTAAATTGCCATTACTTTTGATGACTTATTTCAACAGATGACTTCTTTTTGCAATAGTTCCCAGCCTGCTAGGCATTTCTGAATGATACCAGAAACTCAGACTTTGTAACCATGGTCACAGATTTTGAGAAGAGTGATTTGGAAAAGATTTTTTGACCTTGTTTTTCAAAAATGCTGCTTAATTTCTTTCCAAGCATCTGCCAAATAGCTGACTGAGAGTCTGACTCCAGGCTCTGCTCTTGTGCAGACTTCCAATACAATGCTGGGGCAAACTGTTATGGTCTGATCCCAGTCTCCTGTTAATGGCTCTGTTCTGCTTCATTCCTCTTTTGAGGACAGAAACTGTTAGCTTTATTAGATGCTTAAATATTGTGCTAACAAGGACCAATAAACACTTCAGGTTTAGCCCTGTAAGAGTAGCAGGTCAGGTCATGACAGAGAAGGATGGTAACCCTTTTTCATGTCTGTATGTGGCCAGAGGAGTGAAAGAAATGTTTTCCATAGACATCCCTCATGCTATGTAATCCTGATTAGCAGATTAAGCATGTCCCTGAAGATGCCTCAATCAAGACCATGGTTGACCTGACACCATGTAAAAGCCAATTCTTTCTCTCTGTCCTATTTCCAAAAGCATGGGCTCAGGTATAAAGAACACTTCTCTCTGTGAAGCAAAGCCATATACTCGGCCTTTGATTTATAAGGCTTTATAAGCTTTTCTTTTTTTTTTCTTTTCTTTGTCTTTTTTTCCCCTTAAAAATGGGTATGTGACCCAGCAAAATGCTTCTGGTACACTACATAGAATCATAGAATCATAGAATCATAGAATCATAGAATCATAGAATCATAGAATCATAGGGGTTGGAAGGTTCCTCTGGAGATCATCTAGTCCAGCCCCCCCACCAGAACAGGATTGCCTAGAGCAGGTCACACAGGAACACGTCCAGATGGCTCTTGAGTGTCTCCAGAGAAGGAGCCTCCACAGCCTCTCTGGGCAGCCTGTTCCAGTGCCCTGCCACCCTCAAAGTACATAAGTTTATCCTCATGTTTAAGTGGAACTTCCTACATTGTAGCTTGTGCCCATCACCTCTTCTCCTGTTACCAGGCACCACCAAAAAAAGACTGGCTCCATCTTCCCAACAGCCACCCCTCATGTTTACTCTTGCTTTTAACATTACAAAGAGCTTGGTTATTTCTGGAGGAAAACTCATTGGGTTTACATGCTGATGAAGGAGCTGTTTAGAGAGGTTGTTTTAAATTGTTTTTTATATGTAGCATGTTATGCCTTTTATAAGTGGAAATGTCAGTGCCTGTAAAAAGAACACAAGTCTCATCAGTCACTTTTGCAGATTATAAGGCTGTCAGACATAGAATTCCACAAATAAAATTTTTAATACCACTGTGCTAGGTCCAGCTAACAAAAAGAAGCAAACAAAGCCCTAATGTATGTGTTTAGAGCACAGTGATTGAACCACGTATTTAGAAAGCAGGGGAATTGAGTTATAAATAACTCATAAGGTCCCACTGACCACACGGCACAGTCAAAATAACCTTCTCTCCGTGCAGGTATATAATAGTATAAGACTGATAGAAAAAATATAAAAGTAGCTTCAATGTAAATGTCACAAAGGAAGACTTTCATTGTTTGGACATTAGTAAGAAACGGTTTTGCTGGGTAAAAACCTGTACTTCAGAAGAACCATACACAAAGAAACGGAATTTTCCTGAAGCAGAGGAACAAGTCAGCTGCTTTGGAAAAACAGAAGCTACCTAAACAATTGTCCGTTGAGACCAATTGTCCTTCAAGAGAGGAAAAATGAGTACAGGAGGAACATGCAACAATACAACTGTCCTGTTTTGTTTGCACTGCTGGGACAGAAATTAAGTCGCTGGTTGCTGTGTTGTAGGAGCCATAGAAACCATCAGTGATCTTGCATGCGGAAATACAATATATCTATGTGGTTTCCTCCTTCAAAAATATTGAAGATGGGAATAGATAATATGTATACAGACTAGATATGTGACAACATGATGACTGTGTGGGTGACTGCAAATAGTCACTGAGGAACAAGAACAGACCTCTTCACAAGAAAGCCCAGAAGGTTTTGCAGCCTTTCTTACTGAGTCAGCCCAGAATAAATGTGATTGATAAGAGTTGTAGATAAATAAAATAGCTTTCCTGTTGCAGAGCTACCTTGAGTATATCTTTGCAGATCTGCATTGTGCCATTTATCTGCTGATGCCAACACAGGTTAAAAGAAAATAGCTTGTGCTCTGCTGAACAGCCCCAGGATGGGTTAATTTGGTGTTACGTGTTCTTTACTTGCAAGTATTTTGAAGAGTTCCAGAAAAAGACTTGCTGTGTTTGTTCTATGCTTCTACCACTGTTGCGCTTGACTGCAGAGCATTCAAGCATATCACAGTTTTTTTAAAACCTGGAGCATAAGTATAGCTCAAACATACACCAAGCAACCAGGAAACTGCTCAGACAGGTGGTTTCAGAGGTGCACATCTGTTGCTAAGGGAAGCCAAATCTGATGGACATTAAGACCCATGAGGTTCTGGTTGAACCCTCTCAATGCTTTGACTGAATCCCTCAGTAGTCCTTGTAGCAGGTTAACCTTGGGTGACTGACAGGTGCCCATCAAGCTGCTCTCTCACTCTCCTTTCTCAGCACGATGAGGGAAAAACAAGATCAAAAAACTTGTGGGTTGAGATACAGACAGAGAAATCACTCCTCTGTTACTGTTATGACCAAAACAGACACAGCATAGGGAAGATTAATTTAATACATTGCCAATTAATAACAGAGTAGGATAACGAGAAAAACAAAACAAAAAAATCACCATGTTGTCATTCCCGCAACACTTCTTCCTAGGCTCAAATTCAGTCCAGACTCTCTACCTCTTTCCCTTCAAAGCAGTGCAGCTGGATAGGGAACAGAGGTTGTGGTCAGTTCTTAACATTTCATCTCCGCCACTCCTTCCTCCTCCCACTCTTCCCTTGCTGCTGTGTGAGGTCCTTCCCATAGGATACAGTCCTGCACAGACTTCTCCAGTGTGGGTCCTTCCCTCATGCTGTACTTCAAGAGCTGCTCCAGTGTTGTTCTGTTGCACAACACAGTCCTTCAGAAACAGACTGCTTCAGCATGAGTCCCACACGAACTGTAGTTCCTGTCAGGAAACCTGCTCCTGTGTGAGCTTCTATCCACAGACTGCAGCTTCCTTGAGGGCCTATCCACCTGCTCTAGTATGGGGTCCTCCATGGGCTGCAGGTTTATATCTGCTCCACTATTATCCTCCGTGGGCTGCAGGAGGACCACCTGCATCACCATGGTCTTTTCTGTGGGCTGCAGGGGAATATTTGCTCCAGCACCTGGAACGCTTTCTCCTCTGCTTCACTGACCTTGGGGCTATTTGTCTCGCATTTCGTCACTCCTATTTCATAGTTGCTGCACAGTGATTTTCACAGAAGCGTCACCAGCATCACTGATGTGTCTGAAGCAGATCTGTTCTAGAGCTGACTGGAATTGTCTCTGTCTGATATGGGGCAGCTCCTGATGTCTTCTCACAGAAGATACTCCTGCAGCCATGCACTACCAAACCCTTGCCACATAAACTCAATACAGCCTCTCAGCCTGTGATCTGAGACCATGGGACCCTGTTGTCTCCTGATTGGGTAAGTTAGTGTGTATCTAGATGTGATTTATTATTTCTCCTGTCTCTTGTCTTTGCTTTTGTGCTGAATAAACATTAACCACATATCTTCAGAAACCAGATATCCTTTCATTCAAAGAATTACAAGATTATTAAGGTGAGAAGGGACCTCTGGAGATTGTCCAATCCAATCCCCTGTTCAAAGAAGGGTCAACTAGAATAGGGTGTTTGTGACCATCTACAGTTCAGTTTTGAATATCCTCAAAGATTGAGACTCTACAACCTCTCTGGGCTGGTAGGTTTTAGTGTTTAACCATCCTCACAGTAAAAATGTATTTTCTTAGATAGAATTTACTGTATCTAAATCTATGCCTATTGCCTGTTATATTTTTACTAAGAAGAGTCTGTCTTTGAACCAAGTTTTTCAGGAGATCGTGCTAATCCATAGTTTGGTGGAGGTTTCTCAGTGCTCCTACAGTGCAGGGCTATTTCTGTTTCTTCTTTTTTTTTTTTTTTGCCTTCTCTCTCTTTAATCAAGAGGTGAGATAAGTTCTCCCTCACTCTAATTCTCTCAAGACTGATTATATCTCTAAAAGACAGTTTAGCTATCTTTGGTAATTCAACTGCATGCTTTTGAGTTTGATTTGGGAACTACTGGGTAAAATTTTATCATTTGTGCTACATGGGTCAGACTGGATGATCACAAATAGGATTTTTTAGCCTCTGAATCTATTATTCTTTTTTTCTCTCTTTGTCTTATATCCTTTTCTCTCCCAGTCTCTCTTACCTCCCTCTCCTATCGACCCTGACACAGCACAGATTTATTTGGCTGTAACTCTCATCTCTAGCACTTCTCTGTTTTAAATTAGTATAGTGGGATCAGCTTTCCCCATTCATCTCAGTAGGAGACTGGAGAGGTGCAATACAACTGTGCTATGAGAGGAGGATACAGAGAGGGGAAGTATGGCAAAACTCATAGAATCTGTTGTTTTAATTTGACTACTAATTAGCAAAGCAATTTACAAAAGCAGACCTGTGATACGTCACACTGGCTCTGTCTGCCTCCTCTTACTGATGAAGTGCTTGATTAATTGTGCTTTTTTTCTCTCCCTTTCTCTCACCTCCTGTTGTGTGAGCACCAGCTCATCAGAGCCAGTGGCCATTAAGATGTTTCCTTGGCAAGAGTGAAGATGAGATGGCAGAATCTGGAATTTAACCATCTACATACACTACCTTTCCAGGGATTTTTCTGTTTATCAGGTTCGTGGTGTCAGAAGATTGTCTAGAACTTTAGGAGTATTTGATTCAATAGCATCTGGTTTGGTGGCCTTCATGGGAACTGTCAAGATTTTGTTTTGATTGTAGGCCAAGGAATCCTTTCTCCTGCAGCCTGCATAGAAACAGCTCCTGCATGCTGGCAACCTTAGGCAGATCCAGGAATCAACCTATGTAAAGCAGTTTACAGCACAGATGGTTACTTCTCCCAGCACCATGACAGGCCACATCAGAGCCTTCCCCAGGATCACCTTACTGCCAAGCATTCTTGATATAAGCCACTTTTTAAATCCACAACTGTGTGTCTGCTTTATGAGGTGTGTATGCAACCTCCAGTTAAAGAATAAACACAGTGTTGAGAAGAAATCAGTCCCTCAGCTAGTTTCTCAGTGAGATGCTATTAATATCCCTACTAGTTCCTCAGCCACTTGCTATCCATTAGACTAAGCGTTTGTCCTGTGTGGGACCTTCAATATTTTCCAGCAACCAATTAATGATAACAATTCCTCTGTTAAATTGATAAGTTTCTTGGATCGGTCCTTAAGACACAGAGCTTCCAAAATCAGGCTCACTAGATTTATAGTCCTTAATGCCAGAGGAATAAAATATAGTCATAAATGGTACTTTTATATGATTATTCAAAATAACAAGAGTAGAATCTGTGTCAAATATGCTCGTTAACCACCTCTTCTTACTTCCCAATTACTATTTTGGTGGTTTACATTTGGTTTTGCTTTATAAATTCAACTGCTGCTTCAACTTCATGGACTTGTACCATCTGGAGAGCTGATCTAAGAATCAGACATATCTTCAACAGTGTTAACTTTGTATTGCAGGTTCACTTGAAGCACACTGGGAGATGATGCTGTGTGCTGTTGGTAGCCATCTTACCAGAACCAGTCACATACCAAGATATTTGTAAGATCTGTGATTTACTTTACTAAAGGGAGAGTGACATTGACTTAGAGGAAGTAGATAGTCCCACTGTTCTCTTGTAAAACTGAATATGACATCAATTTTCGGGGCTGTCAATGCCTTTTGCCTTCAACAGCCTTTATCTAGCTGACTTTTACAGCTACCTGAAAGGAGGTTGCAGTGAGGTGGGTGTCAGTCTCTTCTCTCAGGTAACAAGCAATAGGACAAGAGGAAATGGCCTCAAGTTGTACCAGGGGAGGTTTAGATTGGACAGTAGGAAAATCATTCGGGCAGTGATTGACTCACCATCCCTGGAATTTTTTTAAGGGGGTGTGGGTGTGGCACTTAGTGGCATGGTTTAGTGGTGGGTTAACAGTTGGACTCGATGATCTTAAAGGTCCTTTCCAACCCCCAAAATTATATAATTCTATTCTATGACATCCTTCTTTTTACCCAGAAGGCCTCAAGATATTATTGTCAACAGGTCATGACATCTTGTCCTGCTCAGGAGCTACACTCAAAATGCTCATGAGTCACAATTCAGTCACCCATGCAGTATCCCATCTCTTTTGCTTCACTGTCAATTCTACTGCAAATGTTTTATTAATCTGAAAAATATGTACAGTTTAAGAATGTGTTATCTTTATTTACACTGAATAGTACCCTAAATTGACCCTATTTTTCTCAGTTGTTCAAGTATTGTCTCAGCAGTATTGTGAAGAACGTATTTTCTCCTGCAAACCTACATATGAGAAGAACAACTGTGGAGCAGAATCTCAATGTCTTTTTCAACCAGTGTCTCTGCGACTTTGTCAGAAATGCTGTTTTCTGTATGAATCAGATAAAGTTTTGCAAGGATTGAATAGCCACTGCAGACAAAATTTAAAATGTTTATTTTTTCAAAGATACTTTAATTCATTGCACTAGTGCAGATGTCTCTGGTCTTGCTCTATACTGTTGGATAAACTTATTTTTACAGGGGTGACATCATGTCAAATGTTATGGTAATTGTGACAGGAGGCTTTGTTTTCTCAGCATGGACTGGTTCTCTCTGCAAGTTTGGGCCATAGAACCACTCACCTGGCTGCTGAGGATTTCATAATATTGCCAACAGGAACATCTGTTTCTAAGTTGTACTTTGGAAGTGACGTAGAGAGCAGCATACATGAAGATTGCTGTCTCACATTTGGGGACTGCCAGCAGCCACAGTGTGTGCGGTTACTTTGGGACTCAGAGGTTTTCTTAGGTAGCACTTCCATGATGGGGTTATGGACTTAAAGCCTGAGAAACCACCGTGGAAATCAACAACTAATTGTAAACCATGTTTGGTTCATGTGCTGCAGGCACCCTGTCAGGTTTAAACAGCTTTCTGCAATAGATGCAAGAACTAGATTAGGAGTTTTTGTCAGAGATTATTCCCTATGGTTTTCGATTTGCATGAGGCATGTATTGGTTGTCAGGATATGAAAAGGCTAAGTTTACTGTTGCAAGAAAGAATTACTCCCATTCCCCTCAGTGCACAAACATTTGCTTGGACAGGGCATCAGGATTATTCGTAAAACAAGACTTTCCATGTTATCAAGATCATAAAAGAAATTAATTTTGCTTAAACATGGCTGTGGAAGGACATCACCAACTGACCTATAGCTGAAATGGTTCAGCCAGTTCCTTTGCCTCATGATCTTCTGAAACATCAGTTCTCAATAGATTGGTTCCTCAGAGCAGACAAAGGGTGAGATTTTACTCAGTTAATCATAGTGACATAAAATTTACAATTTTACTGTAAGCAAATGCCTCAGGCTCCTTCTATAGTTAATGAAGTTACAGAAATGTTTTGAAAATAATAATCCCATCTTGTAACAGTTACCTAAAGTAATCAAGGTGCCTTTGGAGCTACCTATTTCCATGTCTTAAGCACAAAGTCAGCAACGCTAGTTTAGATCAACTTTTAGGTGAGATAAATCCCACTTTTTGTGAGAAAGCAGCATCTATCATTCAAGCATGGCAAAGTCTGTGCTAACTCCCTTTTTGTGATGCCTCCTAGCCATGTGCTGCTGACCAGTGACTGGACAGCTTTTGAAATTTTATTTTGAAATTGGTCATTTCCTTCCATCTCTGCATTTTAACTTCAAAGATTTTTTTCCTGCAGTCTTTGAACTCATTTCTCACTTCTTGTACTGTGGTTTACATTATGCATTTTTGCAGTTTGTCTATGCTAAAAATAAGTGTTATAATTGTGAATATAATTAGGTTTGTTCCATACAATTGCATTTAAATGTAATTCCAAGGTGTTTTTAGAACTCCCTCTGTTCTTATTGATGGATTAGAACTAAGGTCTGTTTAGAAATGGTGCTTTTCTCTGAGGTAATGCTATTCAGGCATCCCAGTCCTACTTCCCCCTTATTTTCGCTACAGTTTCTGCCCAGCATTTAGCTAAAACTGGGAGCATAGGCAAGTGGCTGCCTTGGCAACTGATAGCAAATTAACTTTGGGTTAGCCTACAAGGCGTATTTATTCTTGGGCTTTCAACTTTAAATGAAAGCATGGATCATCGGAAATGTGTTTCTTGGAAATGGAAGAATGAACAGCTGTTTCATGCTCCTTCCTTTAAATCTCTGAGAGTTGGAGCTTTGGTCGTATGCTGGCTGCTTTATATAGCATTTAAGGATGGAGCAAATAGCAGTCTGCTAGTCTACTGTGATTCGCTTGCAGAACCAATCTAAGATGTTGAGAGTCTAAATGAGCTGACAGCCTTTTAACTCAGTTGTGTGAATTTTGAAAATTTTTTTTCTCCATACAAATGATATACAAAAGCTTAACCTTGATTATTTTTTCCCTCTCTTCTTTTTCACTGTATCACATGTGGTTCATTATAAACCAGATTTTTTTTTTTTTTAACTTTTGGAAAGAGTGACAGCTATTATTTTTTAATAACAAGATCCTAATATTTAGAAATTAAATATACAACTCTGGAAAAGCAAATGTTGTGTGGGTAGAGAATGAGTTGTGGACTGAATGACTGATGGTATGATGACTGTTAACCCAAGAAGCCTGGAAAATTAAATACTCTTGGAGCTCTGGATTTATATCCAATACCTAATATTGGTCCTGCCTCTTCAGCAAAACTTTAAATTTCCATAGTCTTATCCATTTGCCCTTCCACAGGAAAACGTTCAAGGGAAAGCATACAATTGCAGTCCAGATAGCACAGTGAAAGCAAAAGATTTCAGATCTATTGGCCTTGTTACACCCTCTCTTTGTGGGATCCTTACTGAAGATTGTGCCATATGATTTGGAATATGTACCAAGATATCTGCCCTGTACTATGATCTCCAGATTCAGGGTTACCTGAACTCCTTCAGTGATTTTCAGAGTGATATTTTAAGAAAATCTGAGACCAATATCCCCTCCAATTCTCTTGTTCAAGCTGGACTATAGCAAAGCCACATTCATGCCAAGTTTCATGAACTTAGAGGTCAAACTGTAAAGCTTGGTGTGTACACTCATCTAAGAGTGAGGAAGACTGATCTCTCCTTCTTGTCCATTCATTGTTTAACACATTGATAAATTCATTATAAACCAAAACCATAATAGTCAATCTGTGTGATGTTTCATAGTTGTTTCATATGCTATTTGGACATCTTAGCTTGGAGAAGCTCTTGCTTACTTCCTCCATATTCTAAACATTTTTTTTAATTTCTAGCTTTTCAGTAGCCTGGCTCTGGTAAGCCTGGGAAGCATCTTCATCGGTAAGGTGTTTTGTTCAGGCTTTTCTGAGGAGTTGAGATGTGAAGATCAGTGTGAGCCTGTCCTGGAACCTAAATCTCTGACTCTCTGGAAACTAAAAATGTCCAGTTGCTTATTTAATTGAATTTCAGGGGAAATTATTAACACAAGTGATGCATGTAGCAGAGAAACTGGGCTTTTTAAGACCCCTTGTTTCAGGGCTGCCTGTTTCAGAGATTCTGAAATCCATAGAAAAAATGCCTCCATGTTAGCCTAGCAAAGATGGAGGACAAAGAGTGTTGGATCCTAAGGAAGATTTTACCTGAAGTCTTAAAACCTGTCTCAGATAAGTGTTAGGATGACATAATTTTTTTTTTTTTTTTTTCTTCCTCTTTGTTCCAGAGAAGGACTCCCCCTAGATGGTATTTTGATACCTCTAGATGGTATTTATTTGCTTTAGCCCTTAGTTCTTGGAAGCATAGACAGATTACAGTATTGCGTGCAGGTGTTTTTGAAAGCAGAATTTGAGGACAGGCACAAAGAATAGCTGATTTGACTGTGTCTTCTGCACGAGTCAGATAATTCTAGTGCATGCCATGCAGTATAACAATGTGGAATAAAGGCCTGTGTGCAGCTTCATGAGGGAGTGCAATCATCCTCTATTTGACATTCATATCACATTGATTCATGCAGCCTGCGAGTACCGCACATGAACAAAAAATTGCTTTTCTTCTATTTTCTCTCCCTTAACTGTATTTTTTTAGTCAATAGGGCAAAATTATCTGACCACTATGAAGAAATACAGTGACAGTATTGGTCACCACTAATTAAACTTCTACACAATTGTTACTGAATATAAATAGGCCTTTTCAAAAGGAAATTAATTATTTTTTTTCTGAAAAGTTCGTATTTAATAAAATCCAAATTGTTTATGTAAGCATATTTGTTTCTTTAATTATGGTGAATTAAAGAAATAAAAATATTTCATGTAGAATTATTTTTATATCAACACCCACAATATAGAACATATTTTCATTATTATCAAAATGTTGTTTTTTTTTTTTGAGAGTTTATACTACAGTATAAAATAACATGTTCAAAACAAAATTCTGCAGCCATGTGAAAACGCAGTAACAAGATCAGAATTGAAATCCTGATTTTTTTATCTCATTTTGGGATCAAACTTAATTATTACAACTATTACAACTAGTAATTTTCCAAGTAATTGATTTTTTTAAAAGTAAGGTTTTTAAGTTAACAAAAAGATCTAAATTATTTCATATCTCACCAGTATGATATGTAGTACAGCCTAGCATGCTGTTCTTCTTTTGTATGGCATCCTATCAGTTTAGTCTTCCAGAAGACTGCAAGAAGCCTCACATGTGCAGACCTTGGTCCTCATGGGGGATTTTAACTACCCCAATATCTGTTTGTAGATCAGTACAGCAGAGCACAACAAAACCAGGATTTTTTCTGGAATGTATTGATGAAAAATTCTTAGTATAGATGATCAAGGAGCTGATCAGGAGGCACACACTGCTGGACCTCATACTTTCAAAAAGTGACTATGAGATGGCTGAATTCAGGATATGGAGAGGAAAAAGCTGGCCAGAAAAAAGCAGGATCATGACCCTGGACTTCAGGAAAACAGACTTTGGCTTCTTTGTAGACATATTCTTGGAAAAATCCTACTGGAAACAGCCCTGAAGAGAAGTAAGCCCAGGAGAGCTGGTTGATTTTTAAAGACTACCTCATCCAAGCTCAAGATTGGACCATCTGAGAAACAGAAAATCAAGCAAAAGTGGCACGAAGTCTGCGCAGATGAATAAATTGGCCCAGCAACCCTTGAACACAAAATAGAAGCATAGAAGAGGTGGAAACAGGCTATTACCCAAAAGCAAAAGACTATCCAAGCACATGGGGATAGGATCAAGAAAGCCAAAGCTCACCTGGAGTTGGATCTCGTGAGGGAAGTGAAGGGAAACAAGAGGGTCATACTCTCCTGAATGGTGCTCAGAGACAGGACAAGAGGCAATAAACACAAACGGAAGTACAGCAAATTCCATTTAAATGTAAGAAAAAGATTTTACTGTCTGGGTGATGATAATAGGGCATGTTGCTCAAAGAAGCTATTAAAAACCCAAGTAGATGGGGCTTTGAGGAACCTGTTTTAGCAGAACCTGCTTTGTTTGCTAGCCTAGGTGATCTTCCAACCTCATGGTTGGATTCTGTGAATCCATGAAATAAGGAAAAAGGATAAACATTTTTGTCTGGTCTTATTTCTGGTTTTTCTATTTAATCTTAGGGGAATATTTTATCTATTCTACTCATTTTCTTTCTTCTCACTCTATCTGTTGCATTTCTTATAAGAAGGAAGGAAAATAGTGCAGCAAATCTGTCAGATGATGTTAAAGACATATTGAAACATCAAAAATTGCATAATATGTACCAATTCCAAGCCAAATAGCATATCTTGCAATGGGTTTTCACCAGAAATAATGGTATTTTTCTCTCTGTATCAATGTGTGGTAAGCAGATTCTAGCACTAAATTCATAAAGGTACAGATTTATCAATATTCATCACTGCATCATTGCAGAAATACAGGTAAACATGTTAAGCAACATGCTAAAAGTAGCATTATTCATGCTGAATGGTCTGCAAGTACCTCAGAAAGTACTAAAAAAAAAAAAAAAGAAAAAACACGATAGCGAATTGAAAGTGTTTCAAAACTAGCGTAATATCACAGTTTTAAAACTGTCACAAAACTGTCCTCCTGGAATGTCATTTACCAACTTGCTTACCCAAGTTTTACTGTCATCTAAGGTATGTAATTTTTTAGTAAATCCATTCATGTGAGGCTTTCTTATCCTGAGGTCCAGTAGCTCATGCATTTCTTGCCCGTGGGATATTTATCTCATTCTCAAATAGCATTATTCTTCTTGTTTCCGTGATTCGTTGAGAAAGGGGAAAGGGAAAGGGAAAAGAAAAGGAAAGGAAAAGGAGGAAAAAAAGGGGAGAAGGTAAAGGATGGGAAGAGGAAGGAGATTAAAAAGGGGAAGGGAAAAAGGGAAGGCAAATCAAGGTAAGGGAAGACAAGCCCAGGCCCTGAAAGAAACATCTGAAAGAAAACATTGTCTTGATACTCTTGCTTGCTGTTTTTCATCCCAGAGCTCCATGTTATCTGGATTCACAGGAAATTGAAAAGTGACTGTTTAATTTTGTATTATTTCAATAAATCTTTTTTTTTTCTTAATCTGCATCTTCTATCATCCTTTATCATAAACATGTAGTAACAAATGATCACTTTCTAATTTCAATAACTATTACATCTTGTTTTCTTTCTCCTGACAGCTCTAAAAATGATCTCCAAACACAAAATCTACATAATTCTCCTTCAATGTTTTATCAGGAAGGTATTTTATTTTACAGAGTCCAAATAAGCAAATAACTAGTCTGTAAGTACATTATAATTACAGATTACAGACTAATTAGAGAGTTATTTATGCCTGAAGATTACATACTAATTATACATGAAGTTATTATGGAAAAACTGGCAAGCACTATAGAAGCAATTACTATAAAATTATAAGTAGATGCCATTTGATTTTATGATTATTTGCACCATATGAAATAATAAGTTGCCAAAAATCAGACCAGGCTGGTTTGTTGCATCTGATAGCTTTGACTTTTTAATACCATTCAGTCTCAAGGCACACCAAGAAACATTTCACAATGGCTCTGCAAAGGCACAGGCTTCTGAGCACCTCCTTGTAGTGCATTAAGTGCCACAGAAAGCATCTGCTACACAGAGCTCGTTCCGCTCTAATCTTGAGGGAAAAAATGTTTGTGTAGTCTCTTCTTCCTGTCAGGTTTCTTTTCTTTTTTCCTTTTTTTTTTTTCTTCTTCTAATTGCTGTTTTAAGGTGCTCTCTAGACTATGCACTTGTCAGAGACAGCAAGTTGTGCTCTTTCAACTAGGAATGAAAGTAGTGATGCTTGTGACAGGCCCAGGATCCTCCTGGAGTTCATTTCACATCCTGAGGACCAACCAAGCAAATGACTGTTTCCTGCATGAATGTCTGAAAGTGTCCCCTTGCCTGAGGAGAGCCAGCTGTGGTTTTCAATCTTAACTTCTGAGTGTCTCTCAACGGAGCCAGACATTCATCTGTTGAGAACATCTTGAATAATCAAAGGTCAAAAAAAGGCCTTATACATTAAATTATATTAAACACAAATTTTTGGTTTAATTAACTGTCTCCTTAATTTGAAAAGGCTAATTGCAATGAGATAGTGAATAAATTACTCTTATCATTTCAGTGCTGAGCCAAAAACAAATAAACAAAAAGTTCATGCCATGCAAAATTAGTGCATGTGTACATGCATTAATATTTGTTTTCCTGCCAAATATGTAATAATTGAATGAGGAAAAATATTTTGTACAGCTGAAAGTAAAGTAGTTCACAAATGAACATTCGTAGTGAAAATGAAGAAAAAGTTGACTTTGTAATGTGCTAGCGGTGGTCCATGATGTTCTTCTTAAGATACTTTTTTAACCAAGTGAGAAATCCATTTCTCTTCTCATTGTTCTGGGAGGAAAGTCAATCTCATGATCTCAAGTAATGATGAAGATGTCACATAAGTTTATGACTCAATTAGGATTTAAATATTTAATAGCAAAAGGGACAGAGTCATTAAGAGAGATTGAGGGACACTCAGACACTTCAAAAGGTTTTACGAGGTCACAGGAAAGCTTGTTTCAAACACTTCTGCAGGTTCAGACAAAGGACCTGGATAGTGCTGTCCCCAGAAAGTGTCTCATGGTCTTTCCTGTCAGAACTGTTCTACTTTTGAAGTCCTAGGGCCTGAGTGATAGGCCCTGAATTAAAGCTGACATATGGATGAATCTCACAACTGGACAGTATGACTGAAACCAGCAGAGGATTTTT
>JAVSBS010011905.1:0-16973 GCA_033124195.1 Coracias cyanogaster | reverse complement strand
CAGGACTAGGGATGGAATTCTCCTCCTGTACTCGGCACTGGTGAGGCCTCACCTCGAGTCCTGTGTGCAGTTCTGGGCCCTCACTTTAAGAAAGATATTGAGGTGCTGGAGTGGGTCCAGAGAACAACGAGACTGGTGAAGGGGCTGGAGGGAGAGGCTGAGGGAGCTGGGGTTGTTCAGCCTGGAGGAGACTCAGGGGAGACCTTGTCACTCTATACAACTACCTGAAAGGACCTTGTAGTCAGGTGGGGGTTGGGCTCTTCTCCCAGGCAACTAATGACAGGAGGAGAGGGCATGGCCTGAAGCTGTGCCAGGGAAGGTTTAGGTTGGATATTAGGAAGCACTTCCTCATGGAAAAGGCGATTAGACACTGGAATGGACTGCCCAGGGAGGTAGTGGAGTCACCATCCCTGGAGGTGTTTAAGGAAAGATTGGATGTGGCAATCAGTGACATGGTCTAGCTGATGTCGTGGTGGTGGGTCATAGGCTGGGCTTGATGATCTTGGAGGTCTATTCTAGCCTCAATAATTCTGTGATTCTGTGAAACAGCACCTCAGTTATAAACAAACCAAAACCTTTGTGTAGATGATGGTTTTGGAAGAGCCTGGATATGTAAAATTCACATATTAAACCTAAGACTTTTTAAGTCTTAGCAACTATTATACCTTTACCAAACCATCACGAGTCTCATAAAGCCTTCTAGTGTTTTAAGCCAATGTTTAAAGATCATTAATTGAAGTGGAAGTTAGGAACCATAAGGGCATTTTCTTCCTAAGTTCCTCTTGCTCTCAATCACAGCATCTCTGCTACTTTTAGCCTGAACACCCTAAAAGACATTTTCTTGGAGTTACGAGGAAGCAAAATTTTATTTTTAATAATACAAAGTAGGATTTAATGTTTTAAATGGCTTTCCAACACTGACACAGATCCAACACATTGTCTGAATTGTGAAATCACAATTGGAATTTAATTTGCACACTTACCATAGTTTTACTTGGTGTAATTGAGTTATCACTTGATGAACAGCGTACATGTAGGATGTGCTTTTGCTATTCCTCAAAGGAAGATGGAGTTTTTGAGCTCTGCTTCACAGTGACAGCTTGTGGTTTCCCAGGAGGAGGAGTTCATTCAGGTGATTCACATACTATAACAGCTCTATTCTTTATTAATGCCCTTGGACTATTCTTCTGCAGAAATGAACAACTGTGGTAACCCTTTTCATGGGAGATGCAAATGGGAAGTGAAGAATAGCCACTACAGAATCACAGAATGGTAGGTACTGAAAGGGACCTCTGGAGATCATCTTGTCCAAGCCCCATGACAAAGCAGGTTCACCTAGGGCAGGCCACACAGGAATGCGTCCAGATGGGTTTTGAATCTCTCCAGAGAAGGAGCCTCTCTGGGCAGCCTGTTGCAGGGCTCTGTCACCCCCACAGGAAAGAAGTTTCTTCTCATGTTGAGGTAGAACTCCTGTGTTCCAGTCTGTGCCCCTTGCCCCGCGTCCTATCACTGGGCATCACTGAAAAGAGTCTGGTCCCACCTCCTTAGCACCTACCCTTCAGGTATTTATAAACATTGATCAGATCCCCTCTCAGCCTTCTCTTCTCCAGGCTAAACAGCCCCAGGGCTCTCAGTCTTTCCTCCTAAGAGAGATGCTTCACTCCTCATAGCTTCTGTTAGGCTGTCTCCAGTAGTTCCCTGTCTCTCTTGAACTGGGGAACTCAGAACTGGACACAGGACTCCAGATGTGGCCTCACCAGGGCAGAGTAGAGGGGAAGGAGAACATCCCTTGACTTGCTGGTCACACTCTTCTTAATGCACCCCAGGATACCACTGGCCTTCTTGGCCATAAGGGCACATTGCTGGCTCATGGGCCACCAGGACTCCAAGGTCCTTCTCTGTGAAGCTGCTACAGTGCTAAAAATATAGAATACAGAATATAGAATACAGAGCTTGCTAGGCTTAGCCATCAAAAGTGAGAAGATTTCACTGCTTTGTAAGGATGACAGGAAAATGAAAATGTAGGAGAGAAGCAAGCTGAAGAGGACAGTGTTGGCACAGGAACAAGCTGGTAATAAAGTAGTGTTGCATACGTTTAGGCTAGCATAGCAGCAAGATGTAGTGGGAGGATAAAAATCTAACTGATTTTAAGAGAGCAATCATTTTATGAAAATGATGACATGTGATTGCCTGCCATAGCAGGCAAATTATTCTCTCTCTCTGGAGCAGTCTCTAAGTAGAACTTTCATGTGAAGTACTCTTGCTGGTTGGGTAGTGCCAGTCCTACTCAGCCTCTCTTGTTTTATATACCTTCCTCTGAGCAGTCTCAGCTCTTCTGGCAAAGGTGATCGAAGCCAACAGAAAAATACCTAACAGTTTAAGCAAAGATTTGAAGGCAAGCTCTCATACCCTCTAAACCTTAGGCTAGAAAATACCAGAATCTTCTTGCAGAATGACTTGAGATATACCCCCTTGAAGTCATCAGATGTTTGTCATGCCTCTGATCCAGTGGATATCTCCATAAGCAACTTTTAGCTTCCTACAGATAGCAGCACTCTGACACTGAGCAAGCATCTGCAGCCTTAAGTCTTTCTTATCTTTGCAACTACTCTATAGCATACATGGAACAGATTCTTGAATACCCATCTTCTCCTTTCAGATTTCCCTATAATGTAGGAAATGTACCTTGATACTGTACTAAACTTTACAATCTTTGCTCAAAGTAGAGCCTCACAAGTGACTTGTCATACATCTCATCTTGATGTACAAGCTGTACTACACCAGTACCTTTTAAAGGCACAGCCTTCACTTACACTCCTGCACTCTGTGGGGATATATAAAATTAACAAAGCTCTGTAGTTTATGCATACTTCTTAAATGACTTCATGTTTCCAAACACAACAGACAGGGTTTTGTGTCTTGAAGGAGAGTCAAATTTTTATGAAAGGTGGGACTTTGCCATAAGCAAAGCATGTGGACACAGTCTTCCTGTCTGGAGCTTTGTAAAAGCTCATCAGAAAGAAGAGTCTGAATTTTGTTCATTTTTTGCCCTTACTCCTCTGCACTTTCAATGCATATATATTTATAATAAGTTTTTGGTCAGGATCATCACTTGCAATATTGCACAGAGCTCATGGCCATGGAAAAAGGTGCCCTGAAACTATATTATAATGAGAAGACAGTTTAAAAGATGAATCTGTTCAAACAGGTAACAAAAGACCCCTCTTCAGCAACAAATGTGAACATTTGTTAAGCCAGCCTAGAAACTAGGCACCATCACAAAGAGGCTGAAGTAAGCCAGGACAACATCTCTTCTAGACTGAAAAGGATTCATAAAATCAATTAGCGGTTCATTTTTTAATTAGATGAAGATTATACAGACAAACAACAGAACACTTTGGAGAAGTATAGGCACATCTTGCCACAGAAGGGTTTCCTATGGTCCAGACAATGGCCATCAGTCTGGTTTTTGTGCAGCAAAGGCAGAGCCTGGAGTTCCATAAACCCAAACATGAATTATCTAAACTCCTTTTTTCAAACAGAAGGAAATTACTTGCTGCTAAAGATGCTCAGACTAGTCATTTTGTAAACGATGCTATAAAGCTGATCAGGAGGGAATGTGTTGTAGCATAATTGCCCTATTTCAAAGCATTATCCTGTAACAACAATCTGCATCGTGGCTGTGCTTCACTGAGAGGGAGAGAGCTGCATCCAGCACACACCTCAGTACCCGCACATTCCAGAGAGAAGCACCCTCCTTGTCTGCTAATGCTGCAAGACAGCCCGTTAACCAGCTTGAGCCTTTTAGATCCTAATTTCAGGGCAGAGAGATAGCACTTGCTTCACTGGTTGCAGCTATTTGCTATTTCCAGTTATGACCCTTGTGATTAAGCCAAGCTCTGAGCCCTCCAATCCTTTTCTGAAATAAAGACCAGCTTGTGTTCAACAACATATTAGGAAAACATTTTTTTGGCATCAGACCAAAGGAATGTTCAAGTGTTAGCTTTTCAAAAGCTATCTTATTAACTCCATAAAGAAATCTCTATTGTTTTGTCTTGTTAAAATAGAAAACATGTTACACTAGGCTGCAACGGATGAGAGCTGTAGGTAGAAAATACTTCCCTTCCTCTCTGCTGGAATCCATGCCCTTGAGTATTCATTTGTTTGCAACAGCAGAAAGCTGGTCTCGGATCCTTCCTAGACCTTCTAACATAGTATCCAGGGTTTCTTTGCTCAGTTCCACAGTCAGTGCAGAAACAACAGGATTATTTCCACATAAGGCAACATCTTCCTGAATCTGAAAATAGGAATGCAGATGTTGGCTGTATGAAAAATGCATTCACGTGTTTTTCTAGTGCCACTACAAAAGTCTGTTTTTAATAGATGGATGAATAAAAATGCTTTAAATTCAGCATCCAGCTCCATCTTGAAGGACCACGGCACGTTTTCTAAGATGTGTGCCTCACTGGTGAAATGCGCTCCCATTGGCAGAGTGCAAGTGAGCATATTCCGCTATGAATATGGGCCAATTCTGAAGAGACTCGTAGCATGAAGCCACATCCATATCAAAAGCGTCATCGCAGATACCACATAGGATATTTAACCTCATCCCAAAGGATCAGGAGGATCCCACACAGAAATTAGACTTTCTTTTTCCCTTCTCCTCTGAAACCCACCCATCATCCCATTTTTACTGCTTGGCGGATTCAGAACTCTGCAGAATACAAGCAGTAAGTTTAGCTCTACTCCCCAAATGAGAGATGGGGCCAGTGAAGGAAGTTCTAATCAAAAGTCATTTCCCAACTAATGGAGTCAGCTAAACGTGCTGACGAGTGCAATAGAATTAAAGGACAATGACTTCATAATTTATTGTCTTTCTTTCTGTAGAGAACAATGGTGACCAGGAACAAATATGCTGCCCTCTTGCATCCTCACGCAAAGAAAGCTGCCTTGCAAGAGAAAGAGGGCTTTTATGAGAGACAGAATTCCCAGGCTCTGTGGAATTTAAAAAATAATCTCTGAGAAAGTCTTACTGGCCCACCAGGCAGGAGGGGAGTACCAGGTGTCTGTGTGAACTGTTTTCTACTACCACGGCTAAGTCAGATGTTGGACTTGATTATTTTGATCCTGTAGCATTCACAGGCACTGACATTACCTTCAACTGAAGCAGGCAAGTAGGGACTGCCATTCTGCTGACGCTGTCTGAAGATGTCTTGATGTCCACCCTCCAGTCCATGTCGACCAGCCGAGGCAGGGAGACTGAGGAATTAAAAAATGCGTCTGTTAGGCCTGGCAGCACATTATGACACCAGATCCTGGAACCCGTGACTACCACCAGGTACACGCTTCTCCACTTCTGGCCTCAGGAAGCGTACAACTTCAGTGCTACTGCGTAGATTCACATCATTTTACTCTGCAGTAAGCCAGTCTCAGAAGGCCTTCTCATGAGGACAAACAGGGTTCTCCATCACATTCATGGATGGTAGAGTGCAAGACAAGCATAGGTACATTCACAAAGCAGCTGGGAGAAGGAGAGCACTAAGACGTCTTCTCCACCTCTTCATCCCCTGCCTAGCTGCCTGCAACACTCATCTAGTGTTTCATCATGAATTGCTTTGGGACCTGCAGGCTTATTGCTCCGTTCTGTAACCGATAAGCAAGCACACAGGAATGCCTGTAAAATCCAGCAGTACAGAACGTGTTACTTCAAGGTCCCCAACCTGTGGACCAAAGCATTCTGCAGTACAGCACAGCTGTCTGTAAACTGCAATCCTCACGTCTCGCCAATTTGTTAAAAATATTGAAGATATCACCCTCATTAGATGTCGCCTAACAGAAATCATTCAACAGTCTGGTGCAATACTGGCATCAATAGTTCAGGGCTGGAGCCTCCCAAGGGAAGGAGGACAGGTCTGACTTGGCTGCCTTGCCCAGAAATTTGTGCAGCTGTCTCTTGCTGAGGAGAAGCAGATACAGCGCATACTTTATAGAGCTCACTGCATTATGAATGAACCCTCAAGAGTCCCCAAGCAGTGTGCAAACTGGCATAAAAAATGAGATTAAGGTTCTCTCAACAAAACTCCAGCACCAACAGGCTGGCTGCAAGCGCTCTTTATCAGCTCCTGGGAGCATAATACTTCTCAACAGCATTTTTCAGCAGTCAGTAATAGATACAAGGAATGTCTGAAGAATATATTCAAGTGAAAGTGAGGCAGGTATTTAGATGGGTGGCATGCAGATATCTTTCCCCTGTGTTTGAACAAAATAAAATTTCCTACTTCCATTAAAAAATATATTTTAACCCAGAAAAAGGAATAGTATTGACATTTTAATCTCAGATTTTAAAGTGTTTTCTCACACAAACTGCAAACCAGAGGTAAGCATCATTACTTAACCAACCAGCTAACAAAAGCAAGTGTAAAAGATGAGGCTTGGACCTTTGACTGCACAGTGGTAAAGCACAATTTACCACCAGAATCCAGATATTTGGAAAATGTAAGATAAAATTCTTATTTAAAATGTAAGTAAAGAAAACAAGCTGTAAGGTGCTGTTTAACAGGACGTACTTAAAAGTCATCCCCACTTTGGTACTGGCACACTTAACAAGACTCAGGACACCTCTTACACCTTTTTCAGCTCTGCTTTCTAAGAGCTGAGGTACACTTTTTATGTTCAAAAGTGCAGCATCCAGTTTCCTACAGAAAAAAAAAAGAAAATTCTCATAGAAGAAAGTCCACGCTAAGGACATGGAAACAAAGACAAACCCTTTCCATCTAAAAAGGGCATTTGCATCTTAACTGGTCTAACTATGTGAGAATAAATGGCTTCATAGAAGAAACATCACTTCTGTTTATGTCAGTGAGGGACTTTCAAAGAAGTCTGAATGAAAGGTAGGACCAGCCCCATAAAAGATCTGTAGGTAGGTGATCATTTATTCTCATACTCAGCGTAAAAGCTCAGCTGTGGTGCTTGGGAGGTTTGAGTGTCTTTGCAAAGCCTCATCAGACCTAGTTGTCAGCAGTTTGACATCTGTTGAAGGGTGCCAGAGGGGGGTGAAGAGGCAAAGACTAACCCTCTGTTGAGTGCTAAAGAAAGTGCTATCTCAATAGGCAACGGCAGCCTGTCTGGGTTCTGCTCCTCATAAGATGTCTACGTTCCTCCCCAGAGGAACTAGCCTTCCTAGTGAATCCAGATGCTCAAGTTGCTTCCTAACAGGGCTTACAGAAATTTCTCTTTATCTGGGGAAGGGCTTTCCCTCCTCCTCCTGTTCCCCTGAGCAGAGGTCCAGAGGGCAGTGCAGAGCTGGCTGCCTTGCTCTTGCTTTTGGAACAAATTCCAGGTCACAGTCTGTCAGCGCCAGCACCTGGCAGTGTCTGCAATAACATAAAATGCATCTGTTTAGCCTTGTATCTTAATTTGCAAAGACTGATTGCTGGTGGCTTGCGCGGGGCAGGAAACCATCCTCATTTCTATGTTAACATAGGTAAGTAGGAATGCCTGTCCTTTAAATCGCTGCCTTGGTCCCCATGCAGTGTACGTCAGATGTTTCATGAATACAATACTAAAATAATCCATCGTTTCCTAGAAGCCAACCTCATTCCAGCAGGGTTAGAGATTCATCTAATGAACACAAATACACGAGTGTCAGAGCAGAGCTGCTGTGCGGTGCTCCAAGAGCCACACACCCAGCCCTGCTACTGGGTTGTGAAGACCTAGCTAGTGTGTTAGGCTACTGTGTCATGCCTGCTCTCATTTCTTCTAATGCATGACAGTGTTAAGGATACAGGAAAAAGCATGATGTGTCTGGTAACACCAGAGCATTATTCAGTGTCAGCAACTGCTGTATTGCCTGTACTAGCATTATGCAATCGTTTCTTCCTTATTAAAACTTTGAGGGACAGTGTATTGCTGTATTGTTTAGCTATTGGACATTATCTCCTCTGCAGGTAATTAAAAGGGTAAAGAAGATCCATGCAGACCTCAAAGCACTGTTATGTATCTGATCTCATTTGTAAGCCTCTAAGTCCTGCAGTTGTCAAAAAAAAAACCCTCTTGGGGAAAAAATGAAGCATTGTAGCTGCATGGAACACCTAATTAGGATGCAACTCATTGCTCACGCTGTTATTGTTAAACTTTGCATTTCTTAATTGCATCACTGCTTAGAAAGGTGGGGATAAAGCCTGAAGATATATGCAGTGTACTTCCTGATGCATGGAAAATGCACAGAATTGACTAGATGTACAAAGATAAGGTATTGCCTAATATAAATACATCCTTTACAGTGCACAGTGATAGAATATGGACATAATTTAATGACCAGAACAGAGTGCTTAACTTTCAAGTTTTGCAAATAGTTGCTATACGCTGCACTCTGCAAGGAAGCAACAGACTGAGCATGAAATGGAATGGCTTGAGGACTGGAAACAAGTCAGCACAGTGGCACAGATGTGAATACAGGCTTGCTGGCCTCTGCTAACCTCTGTGATGTCACAGCCGTACCGCTTCATCAAAGGCAAATGGGGTGTCCCTGTGCTATGTTATGAAAACGTTGTGATGCACTAAACGCTAAGATCTGGTGACCTCAGGAAATATTAAGTTCATCAAGATGTCCACTACTACTTACTCTGACTTGCTTGTGCTTCACTCCTCCAAGCAGAGCTGTGAAAAAGTGAAGAGAAAAACAGTATCAGCGATGCTTTGGGAAAAAAAAAAACAACAGAAAAAAAGAAATTATGCAGGGGAAGCACTCAGAGTGGCTGATCACTGACAGAAGGGCCATCAGGGCTGCAGCCACAAGCACCAGAGAGAGAACTGCCTACACTAGTGAGCGCTGAGGAAAGGCTGTCACTGATGGGCAATGGTAGGCAAACTGGTGACCAACTAACGGTTCTTCTGTAAGCATGGCTCACTTCTGGCACGTACCTTCCTCTCCGGTTTTATCAAAGCAACGGGCTATGAAGCAGTGAGGCATACAAGCATGCACGTATCCTCTGCCACCAGCTCATGTATGCCGTACCACACGCAGTGCCTCCACAGCTAAGACAAGGTGGATGGGCACCTGGATGCTACCCAATGAGATTGTATAGTGCTGAAAGCCAGCCCTCTAAGTTTTATGGCCACCTGTAGCATTTTTCCACCACACTTAAGGTGTTAGGACAAAAAGGGCTTTGCATTGTGTAAATAAGGCCCATCCCCATTCCAAAAGCCTTAGGAAAACCCTTTGTTTCCTTTGCTATTCCACTCAGATGTCAAATTTACTCGACTCTGCTCATCCCAATCTGTATTATACGCCCACAGAAACAAGACTTTGCGTTCTGCCAACTATTCACATATCCAACCAGGTCCACAGGCTTTAACTTTCCAGCTGAAAGCAGACAGCAAGTGGGTGGCACTCACATGTTCTCCAAGATTATCTTAGTTAAAAGGTTCTTCAGATTTTGGTGGAAGTTTTCTGGAAAGAGAGCGAGAATATCTTCTGGCCTTGTCAAGCTGCGGTACGTGACATGCCTGGTGAGGCTGTGCAAAGCAGATACCAGCTGTAGGAAAGGAAGGTGAGAAAAGGCTCCGCTAGGTTGAAAAGCATTACAAACAGCACGGGACAGGCCTTCAGTAGCCAGGAGAGACCCGCACCACCAGAGCCTCGGACATCCAACTACTGCCTGACAGCCTTCACGAGTATGGAGCTGCGGGCCTCCCTGTCCTCTAGCACGCAGCCCCCTGCACGGATCCTCTGCCTGCCTGCGCACACCTACAGGGCAGGGCCCCTTTTACCCAGCACGTGTCGGTGCAGCAGCGGCCGCGGTCCCTTGGAGCTCCGCTGCCCGCCGATCTTCCCGAGGGCCCAGACCCAGCTCCTGTGGCTCTTGGCTTCCTCCGTCCCTCCGCTCCTCCCGCCCGGCGAGGCCCAGGCTGGTCGGCCCCGTCCTCCCGCTGACTCTGACGCGCAGCAGGAGGGGGCACTCCTCCCGCCGGGGCCCGCCGCTGCCCTGCCCGCCCCTACCTGCTCCGCTTCCTCGGGGCCGGCGCCGAGGGCGAGGCAGGCGCGCAGCGCCAGCGGGCCAAGGCCGGCGGGTGGGCTAGAGAAGCACTCCTGGCACAGCTGCCGCACGGTGTCCCTGGACGGCGCCTGGCAGGGGAGCAAAGCGGGAAGCGCTCAGCCGCGGCCAATGGCAGCCAGCAGCCCCGCCGCCGAGCCGGGCGCCCCGTCTCCCGGCAGCTCGGCGCCTCCGCTCACCTTCAGCAGGCTCTGCAGAGCTGCGAACTCCACATCCAGCGGCGCCGCCATCTTGGCGCTGTCAGCTGAGGCGAGCGCCAAACCCCCAGTGACGCGGCGCCGCCATCTTGGCGCTGTCAGCTGAGACGGGCGGGGACGGGGCGCTGGAGTCCGGCCCTGGGTGGGGACTTGCCGTTATTATGGTCTCTTTTTTTTACTTCCAATGCAAAGCTCTACGTTGGATGCAAAATTTAGCTGTAAACGCTCTATTTTCAGCCAGTGGGAACTGAAAGCAAAAGATTTATCATGGCCCTGCAGCATTATATGGGCCATTATCAATGGTCATCTATGGGATCTTAGAAATATTTTGGGATCTTATCAGTCTTTTATGGAATCTTATCAATGTTTATATCTAAGAGGTGGGAGTCAAGAGGATGGGGCCAGACTCTGTCAGTGGCGCCCAGTGACAGGACAAGGGGTAACGGGCACCAACTGGAAGACAGGAGATTCCATAGAAATCTATGCTGTGAGGTTGACAGAGCACTGGAAAAGGCTGCCTCGAGAGGCTGTGGAGTCTCCTCTGGAGATACTCAAAACCCAGTTTGGCATGTTCCTGTGCAACCTGCTTTGGGTGACCCTGCTTTGGCAGAGGGGTTGGACGAGATGATCTCCAGAAGTCCCTTCCAACCCCCACCATGCTGTGATTCTGTGTAATTCTGTGTGATTCTGTGATTATCTTAGCAAACTGTGTATCTTTCACTTTATATAGAATTTAAATGAGTTCTCTTTCTGAGAGAGAAATAGTCTTCTCTCTGTCTTGTGTAATTCCTAGCACATCTGGTTCCAGGGCATCAGTCACCTATGATCTTTACCCATCAGTATCACAGCACCCTCATCCTCATTTCCATTTGTGTTGCTCTCTAAGCAGAATAATACATGGTAAGAAATACAAGTTTGTAAGTGCTGTTTGCATTGGGCTTCACAAGTTCGGCAGGGAAAAGGGCTTCCTCTTGCAGAGGAACTGATTTCCCTCTCTCATGCTGGGAAACCGTAAAGGGCAGAATAATTCAAAGGGAGAGGATTTTATTTTCCATCATCTCTCATGAGCAACAGGTAATGAGGCTCTGGAGAAACTATTTTGAGGTATGAGTTTACCATCTGTGGTCTCTTGAAATTAGTGTGATTGATCGGTTTGGAGAGCTGGCACGTATTTGTGCTTTCTCTAGCACTGTCACCAACAAATCTAACCCAACACAGGCAGCATTAGGTAAAGCTGGGGGTCTGCCATCTGGAGCCATCTTCATGGTGGGGCCTTCCTGGGAGAGCTGATGTGCTGCTGAGTTTCAGTGGCAGGACCAAGTGGTTCTTGTGGACAGCAATCGCTTATCCAAATGACTACACTATACCACTCAGTACTCTGATGGGAAAAGGAAAATGCGCTACACAGGCAACGTTGTCTGTTTTTTCCTGCTAGGAAGTACCTGAAAGACTCAGTGGTGGTCTGTCTTCTACTGATGCGACAGTGATCATTTTCTACCTGCACAAATATGGTAGTATCTGTAAACTACACACTGGAATGGACCAGACAGCCCCCATAGGGATTCTTCACAGGATACCACTTAATATTGTAATTGCATCATAGACCTCTTATAATCTGCCTGCTTGTTTTGTTTCCAAACCAATAAAACTAGCATTTTCTATGGTCAGAGGTAAGCAGAGTTTTTCTAAGCAGTAAAACTTGTGAAAAGCCATATCCAACTGGGGAAGCGGGTCACAGGGGTTTTTTAAGGGCTTTTCTAAAGCAACAACTTCACAAGACATGCAAAACCCGATTGATCCATGTCTAGTAACGTTGTCCGTAGGTGGGGAGGTGCACAGGGCTGAGCAGGGGAGGAGTAGGTAACCGTCATGGGTAACTCACAGGAGTATCTGGCAAGAAAGAACGTCTCCTTGTGAGTCACAGACTCAGGACAAAGATGCTGCCTGCCACTAAGCACAGCTGGCATCGTACTGAACTTGCTCTCCAGTCCACCTCCTGTTGTTGCTGTTTCCTCACTCTGCGAGCTTTCTAGTTATGAGGAAATGACAGGTTTGATTTAATATATGGTCAGAAGCCAACAGAAGTGCTTAATAAAATGCTTTATCTCAGCGTGAGTAGATCTTTTTATCTTTTTCTTTTTCCTTTTTCTTTTTCTTGTTTTTGTCTTTTTCCTCCCTTCCCCGTCTGTCTGTCTGTCTTTTTTTTCTGCCTTTCTTTAGCTGTCTTCAAGGCCCAGACCTCCAAAATCAAATTATAAGGGGTAAATGATGAGGCTGCATCCTGTAAGGAGGGCTGGCCCTGTGATTAGTGTGTTTATTATGAAATTTTGAGAAACAGCAGTTCAACTACCTGCTGTGCCAGGGGCAATTCTCTCCAAGTTTGAAAAAAAAAGTGAAAGCATTGATGTCTATATAAAAAAACACATGGGCAATAGTACTGCAGGGGCTGGGTGAGTGAGCAATCTCTGGACTATGAGACTCTTAATTACTGTTGATAACTTCAAATTTAGGATCTCCTGAACGTGGGAATGTGAGTGTATGGGGGTGTATACTTATCTGCTGTCTGCTGTTCCTGTCTGTGACCTCTATTCCCAGCCATGTAAAAAAGCCTCCAGAGCTGGTGGTTCATGTGAAGAGAGATGAGGGACCCTGGCTGGGAATGACTTCAAAGGGAGGTGAAGCAAGAAGGGGTGACTTCTCCGGGCCAGGTGGGAGGTTTCTGGTGGGTGTTGGGGACGTCCCAGAGCTTGCAATGGGAGAACAGTTAATCACTTGCCTTTTCACTTAAAATAGCAAGTTGTCCTAGTTTTCTAGATCTACTGGTACTTGGCAAGGAATAGCCAGGGGGAAGTTCCCTTCTTGTCAGGTGTATATAAAGCTCTCTCTGCTGGACTCGGAGGGATTGAAACTTTTCCCTACCTGGAAAATATCAAGAGGGAGGTTCCCTGTACACCCTTTGCCTTTTTTGATGGAGAAGGACTGCCAATTTCTTTTTTTTTTTTTAAATTAATCTGAAAGGGGGGTAAGGGAAAGAACTATGTGTTTCATGTATGAAATATTTATCTTCACCAGAAGCCAGCTATCATGACAGAATAAATTCTGTGATACTGCAAGGCAAAAATCAAGAGATGGAAAGCTGGCTGGAAGAACTTCAGTAAGTCAGTGTAAAACACGCTCTGAGTTTTTTATACAGGGCTATATAACCCCAATGACAGATAAACACTTTGCAAAAATGTCATCTTTGTTACAATTCATCAAGTAAAGTGAGAGCCCAAAATAAATGTATCTGAGAGGGACTGTGCTGTGCACAAAAGTCAGTCTTACTGTTCCTAATATATCCAAGGTAAAAAAAATAAGCATTAAAAAAGGCAAGTCAATAACTGAACAGAACCCATTCCAGCCAGTCCTTTTATTTATTTTTTTTTCCCCTTGAGAAGTGAAAAAGGAAAGGAATAAATATAGCTCCTACAATTCTTGCCTGGAGAACTGTAACCTTTTCCACTCCAGGGCAAAAAGCACCCAGTTCCAGCTCACTTTAGCTGTTCAGGGCTCCCTGGGGGAGAAATCTTTGGGATCCTAAGGATCTGATGGGAAGAACTATTAGGTTTTTCCCTTCAGTGTCACTTGTATTTGCTGGAGCATCTGTTGCAGAACAATGATCTCTTCCTCGTGGGCTTTCTGCTGCAAGGCAGGGTTGTACTCTGTAACCAGACCCTGCTGGGTGTGTGCAACGTCCCTGCTGCAAGGAAAAGTGAAGCTGTTCTCTTGCCCTTGAAACGAAGAAATGGACTCAATAGCAAAAGTCTTTACTGTTAAGCAGGTATTAAGCTGCACTGGGGTCACCCTGGGGATTTTCCACAATAAGGGTTCCTGCTACCGCACTGTTTGGCCTCACCTTTTATTTACAACAACCTTCATCTCACTGCCCCTTCCCAGGAGATAATTAACCTGGTCTTGCCCACTATTAACATAGCCTTGCTCTCTATTGCACAATTCCGCCCAATGTTACTATCAGTCCTTTGCTGTCATCTAACGTCCTTTTACAAGTATCACACCCGACTCAGGGGTCTTTTACTTCTTCAGTGGTCGTCCCATAGTTTTCATCACTTGTCCTTATCTTGTTGATTCGACATGATGTTGTTTTTCCTCCATCCCAATTCTGCTCTTTATCTGGGCGACATCAAGTCTCCCTGCTCATCTGTAATCCATACACTCCAAGGCCATGTTGCTAGGCACTATCAGGTGTCATAATTAAGTCTTTGTTTGCAAATAAGTCTTTGTTACAAAGAAGACCAAATTGGTGATTAATTGTCAAGAGAAGGTTATCTCTTGTTACAATTCTAATCATCATGAAGGCTACATTTCTTGTTACACCCTGAAAGTAAGGACTTCATACTAGGTGATTCTGGTCTGGAGATTGAGCATGATAAAGTGTGAGAAACATTTTTTCTTCAGTTATTTTTGCATTATTTGGGGTTTTTTAATGGTAGTTCTTTAGCAACCAAGAACAAATAATAGGAAAGAAATCTTCACAAACCATGCAGGCAAAGATTGCATTTACTAGTTATTGGCTCCCTGCTTGGAGGCATATTCGCCAACCAAGGCTTTCCTGAAATGTCTCCAACTTTCTGATGTCCCATTTATAGTATCTTACGTATTGATGGATACAGCAGTATTTCCATGCCAGAGCTAGGGCAGAAGTTTCTTATTCTTGTTACTGGGAATCATGCTTAGATATATTACCAGGAAGGCAATTTTCCCTTAGATGTCTGGTTGCATCAACACTAGTAAACTAAACAGTGGTGGAGAACATTCCTGAGGCCTTTACTGTTAAATGGTTAGTGCTGTTCTTGGCATGATTTCCACTCCTACTGACTGTCACACTCCCAGGCAGCTCCAGGGTGTGGGTCAGGAGTTGGCATGGACTAGGAAGCAACCCCAATGAGCAGTGTACATGTGGACACCCTGGCCAAGGGGCCAAGAACCAAGGAGCTCTTGCAGCTCTATGCCTATTCGTCTCTGGGCCACAAAACAGTTCAGGGCATGTTCAATTTACTAGCACAAATCTAACTTTCATGTTCTTGTCCTCACTCCTTTTGCTCCTTTTTAAATGAGCTTTCCAGCAGACGTGCGTGGCCTCTCTGTTCCATTTAACCCACTAGGTGACCATCAGTCACCAGAGGTTACCACGGGCCTCCTCAGCTTTTGTGCCTAAGGCCAGAGACACTGCAGTTCTTGAACAGCTATAAAAGCTTAAAATTTGGGATTTTTAACCCTCATGCTCCAAAACACATGTTCTTTCAGGTATGTTGGCAGAGCCCCGTAGGGTAGGGTGTTTTTCCTGCCCGTGGGTTACCTGCCTGCATCCCTCAGCTGGGAAAGGCTCTCGTCCATGCCGGAACTGCTCCCAGCAGAGCTGTGATTTCTTTTTCACCATATTTCTAGCTAGCATCACTGTGGAGACAAAACTTTGTAAACAATTTTGATGCTCCTCATATCTAGTAAGGGAGTGGTCTTCAATTTTAAATATGATTAAAAACTGCACTGGGGCATAAGACAGTAGCAAGTCTCAACAAGTGAGAACCAAGCATGTCCCAACTGGCCTTTGAGGTGATCACCAATGTAAGAAACTAAGCAGTAAACAAGATGGATTCACTTTCCATTCAAAGTGTGGGGGAAAAAAAAAAAAAAACGCAAAATGGATGGAGCAAAAAACCGATGATAAGTAAAACACAAGTAGCTTAAACTGCCAAGTGATCTTTTATTGGCCTCTGGCTTCAATAGGAAATGTAGATTCCTAAGGGCTTGCTAGTCATAAAAATAGTGATGAACTTAGAGAAACCATAATAGCCTTCTCAACCAGGGAGACTGAACTTGCTTGAAATGTGAAGTGTTGCCAGCTTAAAAATGTTGGCTCCCTAAGCAGACAGTGTGCCCTCTAACAGCTTACTGACAAAATGCTTGAAGTAGAGCCAGGTGCATCTGAAGAAAAATATTTTACTGGTCAAGATGCTCAGGAACCTGAGTGATTAATGAAAGCTGAAAAACTCCCTAGATGCTGTGAGAAAGCCTTTGTGCTAGTGTAGCTGCACTAACACAATCTCAAAAGTAGAAAGAGACCTTTAGAACATAAAGATTTGTTTCCAAGCAGTAGCTGTTTCAGATGCTTCTGATGCCTGCTTCAGCCCTTTCGTGCTTATTAAATGCAGGTGCCAGACGTGAGGTAGCCATGGTTAGATACCAGCAGGTTTCTAAACAGACACACGGGTCCACCCCTGCTGAGAGCTCTGCCAGGAGTCATGTGGGCCCATAACTCAAACATCCCACATACAAATATCCTGAAGAAGGGCTTGTGAGGATCAAATTTGTCCGTATTTTCCAGCTGTAACAACTGGCCTGAAGGAAAAAAACCACTACATTGCTGTGGTATTTTCTAGGTAGTATATGGAAGGTTGCTAGTGAAGGCAATACAAGCAGACTACCCCGAGTGTAAAATAATCCATTGGTTATCATTATTTATGTCATGGGTACAGCCAAAGTTCTCACAGTTCATACACAGAATGGAAAAAAATAGTCCATAGCCCCTAAACTGTATGTAGTCAGTCACAACAGCTCCTGGCAATGCTACAGGCTTGGGGAAGTGGGGCTGGAAAGCTGCCTGGTGGAAAAGGACCTGGGGGTGCTGGTGGACAGCCAGCTGAACATGAGCCAGCAGTGTGCC